>CALNHX010012659.1:0-23468 GCA_940337035.1 Agriotes lineatus
GGTATATAATAGTTATATTAATCTAGAAATACATCAAGACTTAGATATATAATTTTTTTTGTAAAAATAAATTAATAGTTGTCTTAAATATTGTTATTATTTTAGCATTTAGTAATTAATAAAAGTCTAAAAGGTTAGACAGATATTTCTGACAAGCTGCCTCCTGTTTCTTTATTTATCTTTTCTTGAGCCTAGCCTTTTTTTTTGCAATATGCATATGTATACAAGCTACCTAGATATTATTTAATTAGTTTCTTGTTTTTAAGTGAGAGTATTATGAGCCTATAAAGTAAAGGCTTTAATATGTATATTAGAAAGTAACTAAAACAAATAAGTAATTAAAAATCAATAAAATTAAGTAAAAACAAGCAGTATGATATAATATAGAACTTATAGAATATCCAGATAGGCTTATCAATCAATAAAAAAATTCAACATTTTATAAATTTCCATTTTCTTAGAGAAATTATGTTATTAGAGCAGCTTAAACTTAGATTGTAAACAAAAATTCTATAATGTAAAAAAAAACAATATAAAGCACATCTTACTTAATAATTTTGTAACATGACACCTAGTTAAATATCTAGGCTATCAGTGTGAATTTTTATAAAATATAACTTTTTTTCGATCAATAGAATTTTAAAAATGTTTATATGAGGAAGTTTTTGCTAATAGTTATGATTATATTTATACAATTTTTTATAAACTGATTAAATATAATTAGATACTAATAACTATACTTTAAAAATTGATGATATAGGCATGTGTTTTTAAATAATTTAGCAAATAAGTTACAATAACATAATATATATCACAAAAATAAAAAAAGCTTAAATAAATAGGGTTTATTATAATATTTAGCTAATTCAAACGGATATATAAAGCCATATAAAGTAAAAATTTAAATCTCTCTGATCATTAGCATGGATAGTTTAATATAGATACTTTAGATGTTTAGTTTTAACAACATTTTTAAGAATTATTTAATTTAAAGATGGTACTATAAGAAAAACAAGTTTATGCCAAATGTCAAAAACATAAGGTAAAGATTTTAAAAATTTCATGATATACAATTCTAAATTATATCTTAAGTAATCTATAAAGGTAAAGCTTTTTTTATAAAAAAACAAAGCAAATTACAACATTAAATGAGCTGATAGATTATTAAATCTAACAATAAAAAAATTACATAAATAAAATGGTGTCATGATCTTATATACTCTTATTAAAACTTATTAAGCTTTTTTTACTATAAATTGCATAATATTCAAATTTAAATTAGAGTTAAGTATAACTTACAAATTAAACTAAATTATGGATAAAATCTGTTTTTCTTTTCTTAAACTTAATTTACATTTATAAAGCTTAAAGCTTAAAATTTTTTTTATAAAATTTGTATTATGATACATAATTAGATTTTTAGTTTGCAGTGTATAGAAATCTTAAGTTATTTAGGGGGTTTCTTATATGTTTTTTTGCATATTTTAATAACTTTGAGCTATAGCCCTTACTTAAAAAAAATTATTAGATCCCTTTAACAAAACTCATTTATACCTTTTTTACTAATAAACAGGAAAAAGTTTATCAGCTTATTATTACTTTACCTAATGAATATATCAGGCTAAGTTAATATAGCACAAAAAATCCTAAGAAGTTAAATGCTTGTTATTTTGAATATATTTTTTAAGTTATTTTATAAAAAGATACTAAAGTATAGTAGCTCTAAAAAAACATGATTAGAGTAACTGTATACTGTGCATTTAATAAAATTATATATTAAAGCTATGTCAATTTTATCTTTTACAATTATACTATATTATAAGTGTTAACTTAATGCAAAAAAAAAGGCAGATAATTTTTCTATACTTAAAATTAAAGTTTAAAGAAATTACTAATATTAAATATATATAGATTTAAGTTCCTATATTGTACTAATTAGTATCAATAAAATTATCATTTATGTAATTTTTCTATAAAAATGGTTTAAAAACATATAATTAGTCTTTTAGATATTATAAAAAATTAAGAACTAAAACAAAAAAAAAATTCATGATTATATTTTTTAATTTATACAATTGCTAAACTTTATCAATAAAGAAATTATAATTTTAGTTATATAGTTTTCTTAAAAGGATAAGGTAATACCTAAAAAAAATTTAATTAATTTTTTTATGCTAATTAAATAACAAGTATTAATCTATTGTTCTCTTATTATTTATAGAAGTAATTTTTCTGATATTTAAATAAAAATGATTTCTATTAATATAATTTTTAAAGCACTTACATTATTTATAGTCAGTTTATGCAGTTTCTATAAGATCAATAATTCAAGCTAAACATAAGAAAATTTATTGTATTAAATTTAAAATTAAAATCTTTATAAAAATTCTATAGATCTATCTATAAAACAAAAAAAATATAAATATTAGTTGCAATCTAGCATCAAATAGAATAGATTCAGATAGTAGAGGAAAAAGAGGTCACTTTTGTAGTCTTTAGTTTCATGTTTATACTAAATTTTAAGTGCTTAAATTAACTTTATGTTTTTACTGCTAAGAATTAATTTTTATATAATAAACGTATTAGATAACTATAATATTATTATCATTAAGTATTGTGTAAGCATAAGAAAATTCTTTACTTAATATTTGGTATGTTTTGTAAAAAATAAGTTTAGTAAACTTTTTTTAATTAAAATTTTTTAGCTCTATACATTATTTGAGTGCTTAGGTAAATTGTTTAGCTTTAAATATCAACTTAATAGAAAAAAACACTATTTTTCTAAAAATTATTGACTTGGCCTTTTTGTTAAACAGTTATAAATGTAATATCATTTAGTTTCGCATTTTATGCTTTTGTTATATGTAAAACTAATATCAAAAGCTTATATTTTGTAATTTGAACATAAAATTCCGTATCATTTATAATAAGAAAAACTTTATTTTACTTATTCACTTCTGCTACGTTTATATTAATAATACATAAAGAGAAAAACTATACATACCTTAATTCAACAAGATGCCTACAACTAAGGTTATAATCTTATAAGATTCTAAAAAATTAATAAAATTTACATAAAGAAAATTTTTTAATTTAAGAAATTTGTTTTATTTGTGCATCAACTGGCTATGTTGATTGATATAAAAAATTCTAGTATAAACTATATTATAAAAGTTGTTTTATATAAATGCACAGATTATGTGATAGTATGTTTGATTAAATTTGATATGTATATAAAAAAAAAATTTCATAAATAACTAACACTTATGTAAAAAATAAAAATGTTATGCTCTAATATCTAAACGCTTTGCAAATTTTATACTAATCTTTAGTTTTTTCAAATTAGTTAAGTGTAGTTTTAGAAGAAAATATATAATGAATTATCAGCACAATATTAAATATAATTAGTCACTAAGCAAATTTTAAAAACTATAAATTTATCACTAGTACATTTTAGTTTTTAATTAGTTATATAAATAAAATTGAAAATTTACTATTAATAAATAGTCTAAGTTATTAATATTTGTTTAAGATTATTCTATCATAGTTTATCTTAGTAATTAAAATGAGACAGAAAGTAATTCTTTTCTATGCCTAACTTTATTATATTAAACTGTGTTAAGGTAATATTCTAAATTTATAGAATGGGCTTGTATCTAGGCTTTCTTGCAGTTAAAAATAATTTAATATAAATTAAAAAAATAATACAAACTAAAATTAAATGTATTTAATCTGCTATATTTTTAATTTATTAAGCAGCATCATTTATCTGTAATTGCATTTATAATAGTATAAAGCTCTTTTTAAAATATATATACTTATTTATATTAATTTTTGTCTAAATTATTATATAAATATATTTAATTATAATAGACCTTGATCTACCAGTAGCATTAGTTCTTAAGTTAGTAACTTTTAAAATCCTAAAAGGCTAATTAAGCTGCTAACTATAAGTTAAGTTTTTTTAATTTGCTTGCAAAAGCATAAATATAACAATTTTATAAGAAAGTTATAAAAAAAAATTTAGATCCTTAAATCATATATAATGTTTTTGTTTTTTAGATCAACATAAATTTAGGGTTGCAATTTTTTAAAATAATGTAAAGATAGATTTATATACAGCTTTGTTCTATTTTACTTGTTTTTTCTATCTATATCTACAAAAAAAATTACATAGCTAAATGATATAAGTAAATTGTAAACAAAATAGATAGTGATAACCATTAAAGATATGAATTAATAAAAAAACACTATATAATTCTATAATATATTAGCTTTATCTTAAACTAATTTTTTATAATAAAATTTATATTGTATTTGATCATTTTGCTATAAACTATAAAAATATAGTTTATCAAAACATAAAAGATTACTAATATATAATTAAAATAATATAAAAGTGGTTTGTTTGTATATTTTAAACTTAAATTATGAATTAGGTCTAATATTGTATTTGAATTTTTAATTAAAAGTTGTAAGCATTGTAAGCTATCACAATATAAAATCCTATTTGTCTTTAGTATTTATACTTTGAATTAAGTGACAATAAACGAAAAAGTTATAAAAGGGCTGACAAAATACAAAGAAAATCGTGTTATATAATTTTATTTGATTTTGTTTATACTTTTAAAGCAGGTTTGTTTATTGTAATAGATAAGGTAACAAAATTTTTTCTTTATTTTATATTATTTATGATGTGAGTTTTTTTTTTCTAAAAATTTGTCAACTAAATAATTTTTTATGATCTACAAATTTTATTAATATAAACTTAAAGTTTAGTAATTTATATTTGATACATACTAATCCTAGTTTTTTTACTAAACTTTATAAAAAGTTTTAACAAATGTGTGTTTAAGATTAAGGCTTGAAATTGGGCTTTAATAATATTTTTGCCACCATAGATTATCAATTTTTTATGGTCTTCTAAATATGTAAGGTTTATTATTTTGGTTTATCTTTTTCTGCAGGTTTATTTTTTTTTACAAAAAAAAACCCCTTTTTTATACTCTACCTAATTTTTTGGTTAGTAAGGCTAAAATTCGAGATAAATAATTTTAGTTTTGCTATGTAGGTGTTAATTATTATAAATATTTAAATAAAATTCTCTAAATTTTATTTTATGATAAAATTAAAAAAAAATCTTTTTTAATTAATTTACAATAATACAATTTTTTTTAAAAAACTTGTTTCTATCAAAAAATTAAATGATGATATCAAATTTAGATTTTATTAAAGTTGCAATATGCACCCTAGAGCAAGTCTAAGATAATATTAGTTTTGATATATACAACTTATTATCAATATAATAATCATTTGCACTGAGTATAGAATAAAATCATTTTAATTTTATAAAAAAATTATTTAAACTAGAACTTTAACTCTATAATTAAATATTAACAATTATAATATAATATAAGAGACAAAATTAAAGATATAAGAAGAAAAAACATATAATGTTATAGTAACTACTAAATAAAGAATTTTCTATTTTTTATGGTTTTAAAGCTTCTTTATTAGCTTTTTTTTTTATTATTTAATTTCTTAATTAATTTTGTTAAAAGCAGTTGTAAAACTGTTTAAATATGCACTTATTAAATTAAGATTTAAAAAAAGGTTTTTTGTAGATGTTTATTTACAATAAATTTTATTAAAATATCCACAATTATACTTTTATCTTATATTTTTTATAATATTAAACAGTTATGTGCTCTTTATGTTTCATCATTTTAAAATATGAATTACATTACATAAATGTAGTAGCAAGAAGTTATAATTTTTTAAAAAAAAAATTTTTTGAATAAATTTAGTTTAAGGTTTAAAAGTCTGTATTGCTATAAGCCTATAGAACAAAAAAGCAGTTTAAAATTTTTTTACAAAAATTTTGCTTAAAGAAATTTATAAATTTTTATAAGTAAAAAAGTTTAGTTGTTGTTAAATTCTATTATAAAGTAAAGATAAACAATTAATTACAAAAATACTTTAGCCTTTTGTTAAGTAAAAGTAATCTAATCAACAAAATATTATATAAAAGATTTTATATTGTAGTTGAAAGTTCTACCTTCTGCTAGGTTGTTTAATTAAGCTTTATAATAGTCTCTGGCAGTAATATGGATTGCCATATGACATTAATATTTTTTACTTTTTAGCTTAAAACATCTAATAAGTTTATTTAGAAGATAAGAGTATTTAAATGTTTTCCTGCATAGATAATACTCCTTAAGACTTTTATAAATATTAACCTTATAATTTTAAGATAAAAAACAATAAGTAATACCTTTTTATTTTATATAATTATAAAAAGCACTGAATAAAATAAAAACTTTTAGTCTAGCCTCTTTCATTAATAATAATTAGAAAAAGATATAAATTTAAAAAAGAATATAACTAACAATTTTTAATTAGATTATCTAAAATGATAAAAATTAACAAATGTAGCTAAAAAAACTTAATAAAAATATATTTCAAAAATATAAAATAAATATAAAATTTAAGCAGAATAAGGTGAAAATTCTGTTGTAAGCTTCAATAAATTTTACAAAAGTAAAAAAAAAAAAAACTATAAGTATTTTGTAATAAACAGTTTTTAAATTTATATAGTTAGGACAAGTTTTTTATATGACCTTTTTAATCTGTAATTATTTAGTTTCTTTTAAAAATAATCTTCAAAAAATATATATTTAGTAGATGAAGTATGTTTCTATATCTATTTACACTTTTTCATATACTTTATTTTGCTATAAAATAGATATACAAAAAAAAAATTACCTAGAAAAATATAAATTAACAATCTTTATGCTTTTGATAATAAAATTTTCTATAAATTTAAGCTGATCTATTTCTTATAGATTATATTCTTTTTCTTTGATCCTTCAAAAGCTATCAATCTAAATTCTGATTTAATATTTAATAACTATATATGTTCTAATTAGTTTTTATCGATATACCATAGAATTTTTTTATCATTTTTTGGCTACATAAACAGTAACAGAACTTGTGACTCTTACCCTCTTTAGTGTGTTTTCATAAGTGTAAAGTTTTAATTTTATTATACTTTTTATACTATAATTATAAAGTTAGATTAAAATTTTATATAGAACAATCTGTTAAGATAAAAATATTAATTATTAAATTCTTATAAGCTTTAGATAATTTTTATTAATTTTAGTTTTTAAGAAAACTAAACTTATTTTTTAAAAACAATCTAATTTAGTAGTTTTTCACATTATTTCTTGCAAATTTTCAACTAAAGTTTAGAAAAAAAGTTGACTTAAAAAATTATAACGCTGTTTTTAATAACTAATTTAAAAATTTATTCATATTTGTCTTTATGTGCTATAAGCAAAAACAGTTAAAATTACTTTTAGTTTTTAAGCCTCTTAAAATTAGTATCATGAAAATTCTATGTCTTAAAAAAATTACAGAGACTAGTTAAAAGTCTATAATATTAGTATGTTTTTTTTATATGACAAAATCAAGTAAATTGCTTTCTTTATAAAATATTAAATTAATCTGTATTATCAAATTAATAGATTAATATCTATATGTGAAATTTACTGAAGTTTATAATAGCTATAAAATAATTAGTAAATAGTTTTTTTTTATTTGATTTTGCTACTTTTTTTAATTTTATCCCTAAATCTTAATTTTTTTTTTATGATCTATATAAAAGTTGCAGTAATTTATATTAAACTAGCACAATAAGGAAAAACTTATTATAATTTTTAAAAAAAAATTAAATTTTTTTATTTAGATAGTATTAATCTATAGAAATTAAGTTTTAGTTAGTTATTATCTTTATACCCAAAAAGAATGTCTATAAAATGCATAAATAAAAATTTTTAAATCAACAAAAACAAACACATATTTTTTTATAAGCTTACCTTAATAATATTACTACAGATTGTTAATTATGTAGGTTTGGTAAGTTTTATTTTGTCTATATCTAGACTAATATTTTTTAATTGGGTTTTCTAGTATAAATTAATTTTTCTTTAGAACTTTACTATATAATTTTATACTTAAAAGGTTTAAAAATAGTTTTTTAATTTAATTCTAAAAGTATGCAGTATGCCTGTTACTAAAAACTACATTTAAAAACTATTAATATTTAATTTTTTTAGATTTATCTCAATATTTTTTAAAAAAATTGCTATTTTAAGAAAGATAGGCTTTTATCTTAAAAAGTTAGTATATGCTTTGATGTAAAAGAACATTAATGTTTAAAGAGTATGTTTGCAATATGCTAAAAGCATGCTTCACTTTCATCAAAAAGATCCAATATTAGTAAAAATATGTTTTAGTTCACTTATATACTATTTTAATTAAACAAAATAAGATTAAGAAATATAATTTTGAAATTTTTTTGTTTTCATAATTATCTTGCATCTTTCTGCTAGCCAATTAGCTATTAAAAAGAAAAACTTCATGTAAATTCCCGTACTATATGATGACTCTATATCTTCACTCTGGCTACTTTTTTTTGCATAAGTTTAGTTTTGTGTAATTTGTCTCATATTAATTTTTTTTAAAAATTTCTTTTAAACTATTTAATAAAATTGCAACATTTTTTATTACAATGAGGTGACTTAATGGTAAAAGAGAGCTGTTTAGTGGTGTAGGGCATTTTGTTAAACTTATTTCCCTTATACAGTTTTAGTTAGACACAAAAAAAACCTGCAATCTTGGTTAAGTAAGTGTCTAGACTTTTCATTATCTTTTTATTGTCAGTTCTAATTAAAAATATTACAGCTAACTTTTATTTGCAGCTTATAATAATCTATATAAAAAATAAATCTTAAATAACTTTATGGTAATGGTAAGCAGTTAAAATGCATCTAATATTATCTCTTTTTCTTTTGTGTTTAAGTAAAGTCTAAATTTTTGCAATTTTGGCTTAAAAGTTCAATTTTATTTAATAATCTAGTAGGTAAAATTTTTTTATAAAGTAAATTTTTTGTGATATATAATGAAAAATTAGTTTTTCTATTTTTAGTCAATTGTTTTTAACATGCTGTCAAAGCTAAGGTAGATGTTATGTTTAAATACTATCTGTACAATATTAAAAGACTTGCAACTTAATTATAAGTATAAGATTTATCTATTGTGTTAGCCTAAGTTATAATTTCTAGTAAAGTTGTGGTAACATTTAAACTTTAGTTTAACGTTTTATTTTCAACCAATTAGCTCCTTATCAATCAAACTTTTAGTTTTTTAGTATAATTTTTTTTAGAGATTTCTTCCTGGTCAGTATATAAAGCTAATTTACCTCTATATCTTTAAATAAAATAATACTAGCCTTTTTGGCTTATTTTAGTTAGATATAACAATTTACTTACATAATTTTATACAAGAAGGCATCTTGCTAAAATTTTATCTCCCTATTTTACTAAATGTTTTTAACATGTAAAAATTGTTTTTTTGTTTGTTATAGTATAAGTAGACTTTTTTTTTACTAGTCTGCTAAGACAAAGCAAAAATTGATTCTATTAGTCCAGCCCTCTAGCACTTATGTCTAAAAAATAAAAAAACTTGTATTTAAGATTGAACTATCTATTTAAAATCAAGTGAATGTCAGCTTGCTGACCTAGAAACTGAACCAAAAAAATATTAATTTGATCTCTATAATTAGTTAGTTAAGTTTATACTTATTAAAAACAAAAACTGCAACTGAGAAGGATTAACAAGACAACAAAAAAGGTCTAATTTTTGTCTTATATTAACAATTAAGAACTAAAAAATAAAAAAAAAAATTAATTTAGCCTTTCCCACCAAGAGGGGTAGGAGGGACATAGACCTGAGATCAGGTTTTACTGAAAAGCATGCATCAACATGCAAAACTTTTAGGTGAGCTAGAGTATAGTTATACAGCTAATTAAAATTTCCAGCAGATATAATGGAGTCTATAGGATTACTCTACCAAACCTACCTTAAAGTCAGCCTTAATTAAAAGTTAATTCAATTTTACTAATTCATGATTTTATAGAGAAAATAAGAAAGGTGAAGATAAGTAAATAATTTGATACTTACTTTTTCTAATTAGTATCTATAAGACATATCATATTTAAAGTAATTAAACTTAAAAAAACCAATTACTAGTTTTTTCCTTAGTTTAACTTAGTGAGCCTAGATTTATCAAATGTTTTAAATTTTTAAATAAAAAGAATAGATAAAGTCAGCCTTAACTATTAGCTTATGAGGCCAGGAACAAGCTTAAATGACCTTCTTTAGAGCCCAGTGGTTCTATAAGGCCAGTTTTTAGAAAACAGGATTTTTCAGTGTAGTGCTTAGTTCTTTATAGTATTTTCTACATGATTTTAAAATACTAATTTTTTAGGTATTCTCAAAATATGGGTCTAATTTTTTAACTTTTTTTAGATTACAATATACTTTGTTTTAATATTCAAAAGGTTAATATACTTAAGCTTATCTTCTAATATATATAGATGTTTGCTATATTGTTTTTCAATTATGTGAGAAAAATAGATCTAAAAAATTATTTTGGTGTTAAACAAAAATGAGGTTATGTTTTTTCAAAACCATATAAAAAGAAAGTAGTTATGTACACCTAGTTTCTGTCCACAGTTTACTAGTACATTTTTTAGGTAGTAACATATAACAAATTCTTTTAAATTTTATAGTTAATTATACTAAATAGTATTATTTATAAATAAAGAAAAGAGAATAAATTATAGCTCTATGAACTATAAAGCAAATATATGTAATTAAAGTATAATAGTTAGTGTAGCTGCATAAACATCAGTTTAAGCAAATTTTTGAAATTTTTTTTATAAGTGTCTAGTGTTTAAGTTTTTTTGTTTTCATATAAAAACTTTATTTCTATAAAAATAATTTAGAAAGTTTTACAAATTTTAAACAATTAAATTAAATGTAATAAATATATTAGAATTTAAATTTTTTTAATTTTGTCTAATAAAATTTAAAGATGTATGTATACTAAGATTTTCAATTATATTGGAATAAATCTTACTTGATAATAAAGTTATAAGTTTGTATATAAAACTTAATCTAGACAATTATATAGAAAAAAATAAGGCAAAAGAGGTAATAAAAAAACTTTACAAGACATATAACTAAATACTATAATTATTTAAATGTATTTAAAACTTAGCTATATTGTTAAACAGTCAAAAAGCACTAAAATTTGAAATAATTAAAACATGATATAGATAATTTGTACTTGTATCTGACATTTCATATTTTGCTATTGTCAAAACAAATAATAAAAATGTTACTAAATTTAAAGCCTAAAAATGTTATAAAATTATCTAGAAAGTTCAAAAAAAATTTATAGATATAATTTGGTCATATACATATAATTCTTAATAAAAGTGTTAAACTCTGCTTAGTAATATTTTTTATCTGTAATTATATTATAAAATTATAATTAAACAAGATCTATAAATTTAGTTCATATATTTTATAAAAACTACAATACTATTAAATCTTAATATCAAAACATATAAGAAAGTAAATTTAAAGATTATTTAATTAAAAGCATCTTTACATTATCAACAAGCCAAGTAAAAAAATATGACACTTACTTTTTGACCTTAACTAGTAGAGTACTAATCTATTAACAGTTTTTTTTTTAAAAAAATTGCTTTAAATTACTATATAAAAAATCTTTCCTATATTTTGAAAGTCTATTCTACTTACTTTATATAAATCTGCAATATTATTAATATTTTATTGTGTGGAAGATTGACTTTATATAAAACTTAGTAATATGTAAGCTTTAACAAACAAAATTTTAATAGATACAATCTATTACTATAAAACACATAAGCTTATTATTCTAAAACTATGATAATATTAAAGTGATATACTATATAAAATTAATTTTAAAAATGTTAATTTTATTTATAATTTTTTGTGCAAAAATGACCTGTTTATATATATTTATGCTCATGCATATATTGTGATGACTGCTATTTTTATTAATATTTGTTTTACTTATATTAAATTATGTTCCATATTTTTTATTATAATTTGTAACTTAGCTTTTTATAGTGTAAGTTTTATTATAACTTGTATCTAAATAAAGTGGCACTGCTAATTAGCTTATTTAGATTAATTTAGCTAATTTTTGTAAAAATAAATAGTATTATTGAGTTACAAGCAATTTAGTGATAATAAAATACTATACATTAAAAAATCTATTATTATTGTTCCAGTAATTGTATAACTTGATCAGTCAATGTGTTTGTTATATTATTAGGTGGTACAATCGTAATTTTTCAATTTATAAATTAAATTAGACACTTAAAAAATAAGCTCTTTTTTTTTGCTTTAAATTGTAACTATATATATAAAAAGCTAGCAAAAATCTTTAGATTATAAAGCTTAACCTTTTTATAGTGAGTTATAATAGTTTGCAATTAAACAAATCTGAGAGTTTTAAAAAAAATCTCTATGTGCTTTTAAGTTTACAAGTCATAGATTCAAGTATACAAGCTATAGATTATCATTATAATAAGCATAAATATATAAATTATTGTGTTTTTTTAGCCCTTTTAATTTTTTTGTTAAACTTTAAGTCATATGTTATATTTTGTTTCAATAGATATATTTATGTATTGGTTTTATCATATGAAGCTACAAAATTATCTTATCTTATCTTATATAAAAAAATTTGCAACCCGTATTATAGTTAAGTAATATACAACTTACTAATTAAAGCTTTTGTCTTAAGTTCCTTGCTAAGTACTAAGTTACAAAATAGAAAGTCAAAACATATGTCATGTAGACGATAATTAAAGAGTTTTTGTTTTCTATAATTTTATCTTAATTTTCTAAAGGAAAAAAATTATATATATGATAATCTTTTAAAATTTCTAATAAAAGGACATGCATATTTTAGTAAGGTAGTTTAATAGCATATAAGCAAAAAATAATTAAATTTAGCTATTTAACAAGCATTATTAAGTATTAAAGATTCTGCTGTGTGCAGCTAAAAAATTAAATTCTAATAAAAAAGCTTAGAAAAGTTTGTTACTTTAAATAATTTATGAGAAAAATGTGTTATATATATAAAACTTTATGTTTAGTAATGTAGTAACACGATTTTATAGAGAACTGCCCTAATAATCAGAAAAACTTTTTACACAAAGATTAATGTATTTTATCAAATAAATCCCTTAAATAATCTCTTTATAAAGTTTTAATTCCAATTTTGATAGCTTCTAAACATAAAACAAATTATAAACTGTTAGTCCTAAACTTGCAGCCTCAGCCATACTCTTACATTGAAGGCCTTTTGTAACTTTTAAACAATCTTATATTTTAGCTTTTATAAGCCAATTGATCATCATCTGTAGTTAATCTTCTGTTTATTATACCTTAAATTTTTTTTTGTTTTTTTTACCTTACTATTACTCTATAACATTTTGTAAAATTTTTGCCATTTAGTAAAAAAAATCACTACCTACTTATCATTTTTACAAGTAGGCTTATATCAATACACATACTTAGCTTTTTTTTCTTTCATTATATTAGAACTATTTGTAACAAGGTGAAATTTTGTATATAAGAAAGTATAGAAAAATTATTACTTTAAGATTTTATACTTTGTTATAAAAACTTTTTTTATAAACATACAATAAAGATTTATCACCTCCATTAGCTTGTCTATAATCTTTTGTCATAGTTATAACATTTCTATATATTTTAAAATCCATTATTAACTGAGCCTTATACAAAACTTAGTTCTTTCTGCTTAAACAAGTATAGTAAGACTATAAACTAAGGAGAGAAAGAAACTTAAACTGTTATTGTAAATTAACTTCTCTTAGTGTTTTATCTATAGATTTTTCTAGTACTTAGTTTTCCATACTTTTAGTTCTTCAAATTTATTAATTTATCTTACTTTTTTTCCTGTTAATGCTTAAAAAAATAATATTACTATAATTTAAATCAATTTTTTATATCAAATTTTTATTAGATCCCTTAATCTACATACTTATATTATAGTCTTTTGCTAATTCTAGAATTAAATAGCACCTATTAATTTAGAAAAAAAAATTAATGCTACTGTCTTTTTTTAGACTTTTAATTATTTTTTAATTTACTATAGCTAACTATAATCAAGATATACAAAACATATAGAAATTTAGCTTATATAATAATTACAAAGTAAATTTGATTACTTATTAATAGTTGTTAAGTATAAATTGCTCTAAAAATTTAACAATCAAAATATAATATTATAAATGTTCTTTATTTGTACAGCTAAAAGTCAAGCTGATAGTTATATTTTACTCATGCCAATTTAGTAATCACAATTACTATAGATTTTTTAAAAAATTATTTAGGATCCTAAAACAGAATTATAGTTAAAGTTAATTATATGTTAATAATAAATTTCCCAATTAGTGTTGGAAGACTAAAATTTTGCTAAATATAGAACATTAGAAGATAGATATATATTTAATTAAAAAATTACATATTATTAAAACACAAAGTTAGTGTATAGCTTATTAAAAAACATCTAAATCAAATTAAACCAGACTAAGTATAGGCCATGAAATTTTCAAGTCAATACCACTGCATTAAACCTTTAAAAAAGTTCTACTATCTATAGAAAGTTTATACTTACTCTTAATATAAATATAGTATATTATCATCACATAATATTTAGTTAGCTTATCTATTACTATTAATATTTAACATAAAATTAAAAAACTTAGAAATTTGCAAATGAAAAACTAGCTGAGCAGCTTGTAAGCACTAAAATTAGTATAAAGTTAAATAAAAAATTTATTATTGTTAATATTTAGTTAATAATAAAAACGTATCTATTATCTATATAAAATACTATAATAATTTACAAACAAAAAGTATAGTTTAATTGTAAGTAAAACAAGTTTTTATAGTATGTTAGTTTTAAAAGTTAGTCTTTTTTTTTACCTAAAGTTGGCCCTAGTAGGCTTGTACCAGGCTATAGTCTTTGTAGCTACCTTAGAATTAGTATTTATTGACTTTAGTTTTTATTTTAACTACATATCTACCACTTTAATTAAAATATTAGTATGCAAATAATATACTTAAGCTTATTATAAGATTTCTATTGAATTAAGTTTAAACATAACTAATTTAATTTTTTAGCTAGTAAATAAAGGTTAATTACTTTTTTGTAAACACAGACCTACCAATAAAGTAGTATATTCTTTTGAAAAAACCAAATCTTAAGTTTTATTACATTCTAATCCAAGCAACAGCTTTAGTTAATTTTTAGACTATATATATTCAAATTAACTCTTGTCTTTAAATTAAGATCATTTCAATACTATTTAAGTAACAAATTATGGTAAGGATTTTATAGTCAATAAAAGCTATATACTTATATTTAAAGTTATATTAAATTTAAGAATTTGCTTAACAATTAAAAATTAAAAAATTATAAAAATATGATAAAAAATACACAATGGAAAAAGTAGTAATTATATTACAAGCACAAACTACCAAACTATTTTTTTTGTATTCAAAACTAGCCTCCAAATTTTTTATGCTATATATTTCTTTTTTTAAGCATAAAAAAAACATTTTGCAGCCTTTTTTTAAAAAAAAATTTATAAAAAATTCATAAAAAAACTACTTCTTTTTATAGTAAAAATATAGATTAATTTAGTTCTTGAAACCTTACTCTAACCTTTTCTTGATAAAAGTAAAAACAATTAGTATTAACTATTATAATAGATACTATATAACAAATTTGCATTCTCTATGCTTACTTAAAATTTTAAATTTTTGAAAAAAAAAATTATTTTCTTGTAATAATCAAGTTATGACCTTTATAATGTTTGATGCAAAAAAGAATAGCAAAATTATTTTTTTAATTTTTAGACTACTTATATAAAGAAATAGTTTTTACACATCTGCAATTATAAGTTTAAATTTTTTTTAGACTTTTCTATACTTAAAAAAAGTATCTAGTATTTTAGCTAAATTTTCTATAAAGTAAAGCATCAATAAAATTTACCGTACTAAAATAAGTATTAAATGTTTTTATATTCTTACAAAAAAAATATTTGGATAGCTAGTTAAATTCAAAAAATGCACTCAATTTGCTAAGATAATATTTTTTAGTCAATGCTATTTTAGTCTATATATTTATTCAGCTCTACTTAAAAAAAAATTAAGCATTATTATACAATAAAATTTATAAAAAAAAAAATTTAACATATTATTAATAAAAAAATTAACAAGTTTAAACATGCTAATAGAAGAAAATATTATAATGTACTACATAACAAGCTTAAGCAAAAGTTGTATAAGCTTCCTTAAATAATTTATCTGATACACTAACATTTGTTGCTACTTTTTTTTTGTAAAAAATATAACTCTTAGCTACAACGTTCCTTTATACTAAATTTCCTAATATAAAACTTTAAAAATATTATACAAAGTTTTTTTGATAAATTATTAATTAATCTAATTTTTTCTTTACAAATTTACCTGACAAAATAATTAATAATACTTTTTTTTTGTTTTAAGCACATTTATATACTATAAGATATTTAGCAAACTAAATACAAAATTAACAAATCTTTAAGAACTATTTTAAATTTAAAAAAGTAAGTGATAGAATTGCCTTAAATTTTTAAAAAGCAATTTTATTATCTGTAGCTGTTTTGATCAAAATTCCTCAGATGCTCAATTGCTTATATAGTTAATAGCATATACTAGCTTGGAAGCTTTAAGCTGCAGTTTTCTTATATGAAGTAGATGGAAATCTTCTTCTAGTTTTATTCCTTTATCAATCTATAACAATAACTGTCAAAAAGTACAAAAGATAGTTATTACATAATGTTAAAATATATATAGCTTATTTTACTTTGTAACTTTCAGAGCACATTTTTAAAAAAGGACATTATTACTTTTTAACTTAAAAAAATAAAAATCTTTAATAAGATTGTATAGTTTTAGAATAATATTAGAAATTTTTTGCAAAGAGTATTAGGCTTTTATTTTTATAGAAACATTTCTATACAATTATTTTATTAAGATTTTTCTTAAAAATTTAATATATATAGATCTAAGTGACAAACAAATTTTTTTTTAAAAGTTTATAAGTTTTAGTTATTATAAAGAATTAATTTTATATATTTAGTCATAAGCTATTTTCTAAAAAACGTGTTCAATATGAGTAATTACTTTAGTGTTTACAAAACATTAAAAGCTATACTGTATTTTGTTATCAAGTAATCCTGCTTATCTATTATCTATTGTTATCATAATTATCAAAAAACATATTTAATCAGCTCTAGTTATTAAGTGAACTAAATTGTTAGTACATCTAGTAATCAAAAGCTTAGAAAGATGCACAAAAGCAAATTCATTTAACTTACTAATAACAAGAAAGTTACAGGAGTGTTTAAGGCTCCAGCTATATTTTATATTTATGACAAAACTAAATTTTATGTTTTTATTTCAGCTGTATATATTATAGTCATAGTTAAAAATTAAAGTATATCTTTATTAAAGTTAATTTTTTACCTTATAGACCTATTTAAGCTTTAATTTATGTTACAAAAGCAAGACATATTTATAATATAAACAAAGTGCTTTCTTATTTTGTATCTATATTTACTATGTCACATCTAGCGAAATTAATAATATTAAAAAAATGAAAGCAAAAATAAAAGATAATATTGCATTTAACCTTTTATAAACTTAGCATAAATTATAAGCATATAAGAAATTGATAACAAAACTAAAGAATTTATTATGCTATAAGTTTATATCTTTAATCTAACTTTTTTAAGTTAAAACTCAATTTTTAACTCAAGTATAATCTTATAACTTCTTATTAACTTATTACTAGCTTACATATTTAGTACTTTCAATATTATTACTATCTCTTTATTTGTCTTTAAGTAAAGATGCAATGTTTACTTATAACTAAGAAAATTTACATATTGAATCTACTTTTGGTTTTACTTAAAAAAATATGAGGTCTAAAAGAATAATTAACAATTAAATTTGATATGTGTCAAGCTGAAATTAATAGCTTTTTTTATTACGCTATACATCTAAAAATTAATTATAAATAAAAAGAAACATTTAGTATTCTCTAAGATATATATATATAAAGTTTTCAAAGAAAATTAGCCAGATAAGCTTTAAATTTTTTTTCTAACAAAAATCAATAACAGGCCTGACACTAAGCATTGTAAAGTTTATATATATAGGATGCCCCTAAAAAATTTTATTTTTTAATATACTAAAAACGCTTTTATCATTTGAACTTCTCATATAGTATAGAGAGAGTATCAAAATTAGACTTAAAATGATAAAAAGTTGTCTTAGATTGTTATTATCTTACAACTGTTTATATAGAGATTAGTAATATTATCTATATGCAAACCCATCTTAAATTTTTTTTTTATCCTAAGTTTTGTTATTTAGTAAACTAAAAAATTACATAAATTTTTTAAAAAAAAATAGCTTTTACTAATAATTTTTGCAAAAAACATTTAATTTTTTGTTTTTCAAATTAGGTAATTATAGCTATAGGTTTCTAATATAAAACATAAATATGCTCTTAACGCTATAAATTATAATTTAAAAAATCAATAAATAATTTGCATCATTTAAAAGTAAAAGTATATTATAGCCACCACGAATATATATGATAAGTTAAGTATTATACTATATCAATATTCTGCTAAAGCAAAAGCAGTAAGATGTTAAAAAATTAGTAAATGCCTAGATTTTTATACTAATTAGCATTGATAAAATTATAGTTAAGTAGGTTTCTTATTAAATGTTTAGTCAATATAAGTCAAATCAGCACTAAATTAATTAAATAACTTAAAAAAAAAGTTTTTACATATTTTACTTAAAATTATACTAATTAATAGATATTAATTATGTAGCTAAAGTATGTCTTAGTTGCTTACTTAAAAAAAAAAGTTAAATTAGTAAACAAAAAAAATAAAACTTTTCAATGATAGATAGGCAGGTTCCCTGGCATTTTAAGAAGACAGATCTTAGATTTGAAAGATGATTTAAATTTTTTTTTTAAATTTTATTATAATTCAAAGAAAAATTCTAAAAGCTTGTGATAGTACAATTTAAATAAAATATAATTTTTATATTAAAAAACTAAGTTATAAAGCCAGCTTAGAACCGATTTTAACATTTTTTATAAAACATAAATAAGGTATTGTAAAGATTATACAGACAATTTGTAGTTTATAAAGAAAATTTACTTAATTGTACATTAAATTATAATTTATTAAAGCTGAAAAAACAACACAGGTAAACAGCTTATAGTAAAAACTTTTATATTGACTGTTAAACTTAATGGTTTAAATAAACAAATTTGTATAGTATAAAATTACTTTTTAATTTAATGTAAAGTTAAAAAATGTTTACTGATAATTAGAAGAGGCTGCATTATATAAAATTAATTTTTAAAAATCTTTTATTGCTAAGTTAAAATCAAAAGAGTTTGCATAGTATAGTCTTATATAGAGCTTTATTAGGTGATCCTAAACAACTCTAAGGTAAAAAAACAATTACACAAATTTGATGTTTTATTAGGATGTGTAGTATATCATACAAAAGCTCAAAGCACATAAAAATATGGCTTAGTATGTTAAATTTTAGTTTTTACAAGCTAATTACTAACTTCAAAAGCGGCTGATTGAAAATAAATGTTATATTACTTTTTTAGATTATAAGATAAAGATTAATATAATAATCAAAAACTTGTTGATTAAATTTTTTTATTGAAATTTAGCCAGTAAAAATTAAAACAAAGACATCTTTGTTTGTTGACTGTAGCAGTGTTTTCTTAAATAAACTCATCTTGGCATATTAGACTTACTATCTTAATCAAAGCAATTTTACAAAAAAAAATGATATTATATGTTATTTATAAATTTATACACTGTAGTTTTGCAAACTAAAGTATATGCTCAAGTTTGTATTAACTAATACTTTTTTTAATCTAATTAAGTATATAGTAATAAAAAATTGTTAACATTACTATTTAAAGCTCAAAATTCTTTTTGGTCCTGTCTATAAAGAAATATCTTAACTATAATAAATTAATTACTAAAGCTGAGATATAAATATTTTAAATACTATAATGGTATAACTATAGCTGTTATGACCCTAGCAATTGCCATCTATTGTTATACAAATTTAAATTTTTAGTTCTTTTACAAACTCTGAAAAATAAACAGAAAAAACTACACTAAGAGCTTACAATTAAGAAAAAAGGTGAAATATATATGGTAAATTACTTAAGATAAAGACCTTTTTAACCTTAAAATTAGCCATCTATGAATTATTGAAATAATATTGTTTAAATTAACTTAAAAAGTACCCTCTTTATCTAAAGTATACTTTAGCATGATATCTAAAAAACTTTTTGAGTCTTTTTTACCTTTTAATTAGAATCTAATTATAATGAACCATTAAAACAGAATTACCTGCAGATAGCTAAACGTTAATATTATTAGCTTTATAAAGATTTTTTACGGTTGTATATGATTATTGTTCTAGTAAATATTATATAATTTACCTAGAAGAAGTCAAAAAGTAATTATAAGTCAATTTGTAAAATTTTAGGCAAGTGAGGGTTTAACAACAATTTTGGCTTTTGCACAGGAGCAAAAGGTAGATTACAACTTATTTTATAAAAATAGATTACTATAATACTTATAACAATCTAGTATCAATGGCTTGTATAAATAATGGCTTTTATAGTACTAGTAGATTTATTTTTAATAGCTAAGATTAAAAACTTACCATTTGCTAAGTTTACAGAAAAGATATTATGTTAAAAAACCAAAGAATTATGGTTCAAAAATTTATAAAATTTATTATTATAAATTAGGTCTATATAATTAGTTTTATATCAGCTACAAACATCATAGCTATAAAAGTTTTCAATAAATAGCTTAGTTTAAAACAGTTTATAATTAATTTTTATTAAAAAAGCAATTAAGATAAAAAACTTACAATAAAGCAAGACTATATGTTTTAGCCATATACTTATTCTAATAAGTTTTTGATTATTAGTACTATAGATATTACTTTTTATAATTACTTAGCATAAAATTTATAATTATATCAGAAAGAATATCTAAACTCTTTTTAAGATAGTATTTTTACAACATATATACTAGATAACTAACTTTAACATAATTATATTAATTAAGCATAATTTTGCTGCTATATATATTATAAACACTTTTAGATAACATATGCTCAATTTAGTTGCATTGAGCATCAATACTTTTTTTATTTAACAAATAAATTAAAATAAATTACACAATTTTTTTAAGCCATCAAAAATCTAACTTAAAACTAATCACTTAATTTTAAATCCGTCTCTACCTGCTAGATTGTCATAATTTATATATAAATTTGCACTTAAGTCATTCTCTCCAGTTTAAGTTTTAAATTTTTTCACCTGATAGCTATATCTTTAATTAAACTTTCTAATCTCATATTATAAAGACTATATTTTTATAAAATCAAGAATGATATGGTTTCTGCCTAGTTGTCAAAAGCTATAAATGCCTTCCTATTTAATTACATATTCTCATTAGCAAATTATATAAAATATACTTAAGAACTTAATATATAAGTATATTATATTGCAAACTAAATACTTAGCCTGCTTATTATTGTTAAATAAACTTTTAATAAAAGTATATGTTATCTTTTGATAAACAAATGTCACCTACATTATTAAATATTAATAATTAACATAAGTTTTTTTTCTGTAAAATTTATCCTATTTAATAATAACAATTTTTTAATAAGGATTTAATTTTTATAATGATTGTACCTTATAAGATAAAGTTTTTTTATAATTAGGTTCTAAAAAAAAAGCTTTTTTTATAAACAGTATAGTTTTTGTAGAGATAATAAGTGCTCAAACCGTTAGTAAATAACAAAGAGACTAGCTTATTCCTTTAGCTAAAAAAGCACTGTTTTAACAACAAAATTTTAATCATATCTTATCACTATATACTTTATATTAGGGTTAGGTTAACTTGGCTAATTTTTTAGAGATCAATAAAAAAAAATAAAAGAATTTATACATCTGAAAATTTGATAATTCTACATTCCATTGTTAAGTTCTATGAGTTTTTTTACAATATATAGAGAATAAAATTTCTAGCAGTTAGTTTTTGTAAAAAATATAAGCTAATTCTATTTTAATGTTTTTTTTAATTGATATATTCTCTGCTTGATTATAAAACAAAAATTTAGCTTTCTTTTGTATTACTTTAAATATTTAATAATATACCCTTGTTAAAATTTTAAGCTTTTCATATTAATAAACCTTTTTAAACTTGTGTCTATAGGCCTAAATTGTTAAAGTAACCTTATATTTACTAAATTATATAATAAATATATACATTATAGAAATAAGGGTATAAATCAGAATCTTTTTATAATATACTTGATGAGATAAATTTGCACTAAATTTTATAAGCATCACTTTGTGTTTATAACAACTATGAGAAGCCCTACTAACAAAGATCTGATTTATTTACTTTATTACTTATAATTAATAAAATTTAAAAGAGAAATATTATGAAGATATTTAAGCCAGAAAGCTTACAAAAAAGATTACTAGCAGATAGTATATAAATTTAATTTTACTAAATTTGTAAATAAAATTAATTTTTAAAATTCTAAACCAACAAAGGAAATCAAAAAAACAGGGTGCTTTTATATGGAGCACTAGGCTGTTAAATTTTTTTTTTAAATTTATATATCTTTAGTTTTTATTTTAATATTAAAGCTTTTAATAATTTAAAAGTTTATAAAATGTACAATTTAGATCTATTTATATTTTTAATGTAATTTGAGCTTAACACAATCTTTGCTAGTAAGCAGACTAAGTAAATACTAAAAAATATACATTTTTTAGTCATTAATAAGTAAAATGTTAATACTTTTTATTTATATTAATAGATTAAATTATAGAATATAATTTAGTTTTAGAACTAAAAAAAAGTACAATCTTTTCTTTTTTATCTAATCAGATTAATAACAAATAATTAAAAAATATTACTTCTTTTTATATAAATATTAAAGAAAACTGAGAATTTAAAATCATAAAGTAAAAAGGCAATATAATTTTTCAAATGACCTAGCTAATTTAACATATAATTAAAAATATTAAAGCAATATTAAAAATATGATAAAAATCTATAATCTTTGGTTAAAAAAAAAGAGATTATATACTAAAGTTTTGAAGCAAGCTAATATTTATACTAGTAATTAATAAGCCTACTTTATTATTATTTTTTTTTAAATAAGGACTATCTCTTAACAATCTGGAAAATCATAGCTTTAGTATAAGATTGTAATTTTTTTTTAAGTGAATTTTAAAAAAGTTTTTACCTATCTAGATTAATACAAAAAAGATGCTGTTATTAAATTTTTTAATCAATAAGCATAATGGTTTATTT
>CALNHX010012660.1:0-23466 GCA_940337035.1 Agriotes lineatus
GCAGAGTCAGTGCCATCCATATTGTATATGATATTATTTAAATACATGACTCTATCATCCCAAAGGGTTGGGTTTCTACATTCCAGCAAATATGGTTGGATGTATAATTATAGAGAATACATTTGCTATTAAGGTAATTATCATGGCTTTTATGATTTTTTAAAAGTAATCGCTTTAGCCATCGGTTGTTTATCCAAGGGAACCGCTACAAAATTAGATATTTCAACTGATGGGAACAACTTTACAAACATATCGCTCCAACCTCACAATTTTTTAAACAAGTTGGTTTTCCATTAAAAATTACATCATTAATTAGGTAAGAGTGCATTACCTTAGTGATTTAGCAAAGGTAAGTAAATAGACGCAGAAAAAAATACTCACGATACGCTTCTTCCGGAAATGTGCAAAAACAGAAGCCATTTTAAAATTGTACTAAATTCTGTTTTCAGGATAATTCGCTGACCTGCTTGGCTTCGTTGATGCAAAATAGTACACCAGGCGTCCCCACAGTAAGTCCCACGACGGACAGGGCTCCTCTTTCCGTCCGTTGGTCTGTTGCAACAATTCCGATACCTTCTCGAACGTGTCTTCAGCTTGTACCACTCCAAAACTGCTTACAACTTCGTCTTTGCCCCAGTTCCAAGTGCTCCGCACTGCTCAGCAAAAATATCGCTGCCTCCTTCTGGTTTCTAGGGCTATTCTAACCTCGGATCAGCTCCAAAAACTGCCACAGGACCACAATTAATACTTTTTTAAACTCCCGTAGGGGTGCAACGGATCAAAGCAACGATCCAAAAGACACTAATTATAATACACTGAATTGGGAAAAATTGGAATTCACTTTTAAATGGATTATTTATAGGGAAGCCAAAATAACACACGTCACACTTTGGCTTCGCTTTCATCTTACATTGTTATTCATTATTTCTAAGCCTGCTCTAATTACATTTTATGTTTCAATCAAGGCTAATACTATTTTTAATACCGTTTTTTGCAAATTATTAACTCAATGCTATTCATACAATTTGTAAAAATTAAACTAGCACATTTATAGAATATTTTGTAAAATAATATTTAAAATGATTTAAATGTTATTAGTTACTAGTAGAAAAGATAACAAGACAACCGACCGACGATACGCATGATTAAATAAATTTTTAAAACAAACACGAATATAAAAGTTAGCATAAAATAAAAAGCCATAATGGAATGCTTCCTTATTCTAACTGGACACAACTGCACATACTAACTAATATACGACTAAGCAATACTACTCTATCCTAAATCTCCTGTCTTCTTGGATTTCATTATAGAAAATGTGTCGATTGCCCTTTCAAAATTCAAACATATGGCGCTAGAAATATCAATGCCAAGACCAAGACCGTCAAGCGAGATTGCCTCATTCTGGTTACCAAATCGGATTTAAATATTTTCAGCTACTAAAAGGACCTTTTGGCTGATGCTGTGGTTACAGCAGTTACTATAAAAGATAACTAAAATTATGCTACCTAATTAGGTAGGTTACTGAATTCTGCTAGTTGATTCCTCTTGTCAAAACAATTTAAAATGATCCAATAAGCACATGAGATACAGTGCGTCAAATTTGAAATAGTTATTTTTGGCCAAAACTCGTCGCTTTAACTTGAATAATTTTTGATATGAAGGCGTGTCAAGTTTCCAGTATGTCGAACTGATAACCGTTGACATTAATAGTGAGCAATGCAATTCATTGGGTGATTATTAAGGACCGGGTAGCCCCCCCCCCCCCCCCACACGACCATCACCAATGCCTGTGTATGTCTACGAGGATATTAATTCTTCTCACAAATAATTTGTTTGTTTTTTATGCAGTTATAATATTGAAAACTCATTTTTTACGAAATATCACTTGTTTTGCATTTAAACGTTTTTGAATCAATTTGAGTTATCAGATAATTCTCTTTGATACAGTGGTGTTACTGTAAAATTGAGCCCCTCCCCCTGCATGCAAGATAAATTGGTACTCCTTCTCCCAAATTACAAAGTGTACCACACAAGTATATATAATTTTAAAACAAAGTTATGATAAATAAAACCATATTTTTTATGACGAAATACTTATACATGGCACAAAAAACAGTTGGTAAATGCAATATGAAGTTATATTAAAATAAGAAAATATACGGAAGTGTAGCAATACATCAGGGACCTCAAATACCTGCAATTTGTGATGCAATTGTTCTTCAATTCTATTACTATAATTTGAACGTCTCCCTCAATAGTTTGTCTTCGCTCTACGCTGTTTTACATAATTTCCAAGCCTGCTCTGATTACAGATTGTTCAAATAAAGTCTAACACTATTTTTAATACTGTTTTACAAATTATTATGAAAACCAATGCTATTTTATACTATTTACAAAAATTAAACTAGCATATTTGAGGAACATTTTATAAAATAATATTTGATATGCTCGAAATACTATTAATTGCTATTATAATCATAAATGCTTAAAATGTGTTCATAGCAATATTTTAATATTTTTGAAAAGCCGTTTTAATGAGATATCTTAATTCATACCTCTAAATTCAACTGTTTTTCAGATCTTCGATTTGGAATATAAAAGTACAATTTAACCCTTAAACTACCACTCCTGAAAAATTAAAGTACCGAGTGGATTCTTTGTAGTACCCCAATGAAATTTGTGCATATATTTTGCTAATTTTAAACTTAGGTTTGATTTTGTACATAAACGGAGGCTTCAATCTCCCTATCAATGCATAGACATTATACAGGGCGTGTATAAATTAGTATGAAAGCATTATGTCTCGCTAAGAAAGTTTTGGGACGAAAATATGAATAAAGACACGTTGGATTGATCTTCATGAGCACTTACGGGTAAATAGAAAACATTTTTCTGTTCTAAACAAATACGTCAAAATTACATTAAAAAAAAGAAGAATGTAAGCTTACGGACTGATGAAAAATTTCCAGAGTTGTTTGTCTAACTTTTATGAAACCGAACATAATTATTCGATAAAGTACTTTTGTTATTATACCTGTACAATAAAGCGATTACTCCCATAAGTGGAAATATTTCAAATACCTAAATATTACAATATGGGTCAAAACATTTACCTACCTAAAAAGAAGCAAATTAGTGCACATACCGTAAGTAAACTTTACTCAACAGTAATGCATTGTGTTTGCTAATATTCAAGGAGCACATGGTATACCGGTGGCTAAACTGTTAAACAACTAATGTAACAACCGTTAAATCAGCTATGGTTCTCCAAACGGACGCGTGGCGTCTCAGCTTTACATCACTTCCGAATGATAGCATTCTGTAGAGGCTTTCATCCGCATTTGTTTATTTTTTAAAAACCTCACCGGGATCGGGGATCGAACTCTCGACCCTTAGATCAGTAGCCAGAATGCTTACCACTGAGCTATGGAGCCCGGCCGTCTCAGTGAGAATCCAGCTACTATTTTTGTACTTTTCTAAAAAAATAAAGTAGAATTGATGAGTGAGGTTAGAATTTTGTTAAAAGGCAAGTAATGAAAATTGACATAAACGGAAATAATTCAGAAAAAAATATTGAAAGAATGAAACGTACAAAACTGTCTGGGGGGTCCCAAGAAGACACCGCGTTGTGATTTAAGGGTTAAATAAACCCCTCAAGCTGTTTATGTCTTCATTTCGATATTGATATACAAATGCATTACGTTATAATCATGTCTTTACAGTATGTACCTTCTGCATGTTTATTACCCCCTGCTTGTTAATTATCTCCCCTAGTAAATAGATATAATATTTATGCTTATTTGTATTTATAATTGAAACTGCTGTGTTCGTTTAAGGGATACAAGTTTTGAGATCTTCCTCATATGGGAAGGCTGAACGATTTTTTTAATGCGTCGGTTGGATTACGACGTTACGTCACCGTTGAGAATATCTCCGTTGGACGTCTGCTTCTGAGTTCAGAATGTAGCTTTATCTTTAGGCCAAAGCATTTAATTCAGTAGCGCCCACAAACAATTATAAACATCTTATACGTTTCTACCAAGTTGAATTTTAGACATAAAAACCTTACTTTCTAGAGTAAAACCCAGCCTATAGTAAACTAAAGCCAGCCGCTTGTATTTGTGAGCTTTGTTACACGCTTTATATGAATTTCAGGGTGTAGTACTTACCTCGACTGCACAGACAAAATTTAATTACACAATTAATAGCGTGTTATACTTTAAAAAACATTGATTTACATTATGTTTGTCAAGATTTGCTGCGTAGAGATAAAACAATATTTTTAATTTTTTATCCTGCGGTATTGAAATCATTGGTAAGCGTAGTCTGATCATTAAAAGTAAATATTTCAAACTGTTTGGGGAAATACACGCCTTGATGTCTACAAATTTTGCTTATTGAAATACTGTTCTACACATAATTAATTGGCTGGGTGAGCAGTGATCATATAGGTAGGAAAGCGCTATAGCTAAAACTGATTTTATCAAAATCAGAAAATCGTAATTAAAGACGATTTCTCGGGTAATTTTTTTAAATTCTAACTAACCATTTTGGCGTTTTAGCACATCTCGAAGTTATAGAGTAATATTTTCCGTATTATGTAACCATTCTTGAAAATTACTATTAGCAGACGTGTGCAGATATTTTCAATTTCTTAACATCTGGATAAAACAGCTTTATTTTTGTGAAATATAAACTTAAGATGCATATATGAGGGCTCCTCTGCTAATTGTTAGTTATTAACAAACAGTTGCAGTCTCAAAGAAATTTATTTGATTTTTTTTCAAAGCATTCTCCTACCCTAATACATTGGTTCATGTTTGAAACATTTCGCGAAGCAGTCAGAATGCTGATTATTTAGAAGATCTTCTAATATTCTTTGAAATTCTAACATTGCTGCATCTGCGCTTGGAAATGTTTTACCTTGCATCATTTTTTTAGCAATTGAGGAAAGAAAAAATCGCACGGGGCTCGGTCAGGGCTACAGAGAAGGTAAGGCTTCTCCTTGCAATACTCAAACATCAGACTGTTGTCTTGGTTAGGGGTCGTAATGGTATATCTCGGATTCGTCATCTATCACATTAACGATACCTGTTTTGATGCTCCTCCATAAAATTTTTAAACATGAATTTTCACCAGTCTTCATGAGCCTGTTTTTATTCTGTAGACAACAATTGGGGTATCCAACGGCTAGCTAGCTTCTTGGCGGCAATATATTGTTGTAAAATAGTATTAACTGCAAACGATCCAATCGTTAATGCTTTCTGAATTTTCCTATACGTAATATTTTGTCAGGATATTTTTAGATTATACGTCTGTACGAGTTATTTGCCTATTTTTCTAAATGACGACCCTTGTGTATATAGGATTTTTATATTTTTCCGCTTCAATTTAAATGTATCAAGTTTTGTGCAGGCATTATTGGTTTCAGGACGTCATGTAGCTGTGCGTGTGCATTGATTCGTATCACCTCTGAAGAAATTTTAAAAAGTGTTTATTATATACTTGGAGCCTTGTAAGCTAGAGATAGACACCGACCTTCGCAGAGAGCAGTTGGAGCCCTAAGTGTTAGGCAACGGCTGAATTGGAGGTGCTTTCGCAGCGGTCGAGCTACAAGAGTCGTTCTGCGGGCGTTCAGCGGTCTGTATCGGCAGGCCAACGAAGGGAGTGGGCCCAGACATCGTGGGACCTGCTGGGGCTCGAGGTAAGCCTTAGGTTCTATTCCAAAATCAACAGAAAGGTCAGAATGTCACCCTAAAAGATTGAATTTAGTGAATTTCTTGGTGGCATCGGTTTTTTGTGCACTTTCGCCAGAAGCGTCATTTGAGGGTTTTTTGTTCATGACGTGTATTTACTTACTGCAATTGTTATCACCTAGGCAACGCTTCAATTACGTAGTCACAGATAATTGTTGTTTTATAACGAACTTGTTTTGCAGATTGTGAGGTTGAATTCCCATATTTGAATTAATTTCCCGTTAGTTTAATAATATCCTGTATTGTAGCGATTCTATTATATAAACTGTTTAGTTTTAAATTATTAAAAATAATACCACGATAATTGGTTTGATAGCAAATGTATGTCTTATACTTCATACAAATCAAAATAATGCTTGCTAGGATGCAGAGACCCGACGCATTTTTGAGATAGAGTAATTTATTTTACACAGAATTAAATTATAATATCCAAATCAACTAAATAAACCATAACAATATATTACGGTTTAATTTGAAAAAAATGGAAATTATTAAATTTATAAATTTGAAACAGTTTCTATAATATCATTAATATCCAAAGCCACTATTCAATACTAGAAAAGTATTTAGACAATTACACTAGAGTGCAGTTGGGCATTATAACAGAAAATAGCAACCTAAAAATGAAAAAATTTTTATTTTCTTCTTCTCGCTAGAGGTTGATTGTTACAGCTTTGAGATTAAAATTATCTTCACAATATTAGTGTTCTGAAGGAAGAATTCAAGACTGATTTTAAATTTGCATTTGTTTCAATAATTTTATAGATTTAGGTAAGCTTTATTTTAAATGCTAGTCAAGGATTGCTATGATGCAATTCAAATGAGCTTGCTTTTATGTCTTTTATGACTAAATGGAAGGTTTGCTACACTTATCGTCATAAATAACTGATATATTTGCAAACGGTGATTTAGTGAAAGTAGCTTCAATTCGCACATTCATTTAATATTAGCCGTATTTTGAAAATTAATTTTGTATAGGCTATTTAATTCAATAGTAGTTTTGGCAATCATAATTAGCATATAAATTCTTAATAAGTCGTCGTCGTGACCATTTATCTAAGGAAGCAGTTAGTGCTATAAAATTTAGTGTCAGTGGAAAGAATATTAATGTAAAAGTAAATATCAATACGAAACTGGGAAACAATCTTGGCCACTTGACCATGAAAATTAGCATACATAATATGTCCAATTCACACTCCTTATTTACGTAATATCTTTTATTTTTGGAAGTTACTGAACTTGTACGATTAACCTACTTCTTTAAGAACCTTAAATGCCTCTAAAACAGGTTTAGTATTAATACTTTTAATAATGTAAAATTATAGCAGCTTTATCAATCAACTATGGCTGTTAACGTTTTTTTTTGCTAGGTACTTTATTACAAACCTAACGCTCCGGCTCCGACACATAAATAACTTGTGACGTAGGATTTAAAGTGTTTTCGTTTATTTTTTAATAACGCCCGTTTAAGACGTAGTTAAGATCGCGTTCATTATACAACAATTTGTAAACAATTTGAGAATAACAAGTGCTAAGTAATTTTCCTAAAAATAATTTTAATCAATATATTATAAATCGCCCAGCAAATGAAAGTTAGTCAGCTGAATAATTTTTACGTAATATAATAAATTTCATTTAATTAGGAAATAAAACAACTAACATCTGAGAAAAAAACTACAGAAACAGCGTAAGTATTTAAGTAAATGTAAATTGAACTAAGATATCCCTAATGCAACAATACAGGAAAAATGACAAAACGAAGAACAACCACTTTATTATTACACAATCACCCAAAGAAGAAATCCTGCCAGCTATCAGTAAATTGAAAATAGAAACATGTTGCGATTAAACACTATAACAAATGAAATGATTAAATATGGTGGGAAGAAACTTGTTCAAGAGGTTATAATATATTCTTCCAAAAAATATTTAACCCCGGAAATATACCAAATTGTTACACTCATCGCTGTTCCTATACTCGTAAAAAAGGGCTAAAGATGACTAAACGAGCTATAGCGGTATGTGCTCTTTAAGTACAATTTTATAGTTATTGACCAAGATCGTAGCCAATAAAATAATGCAAAAATGTACACCAGTGACGAGCAAACAAAGACAACTGCGTCAACTACTGACGCAATCTATATCCTATGCAAATAATCGAAAAAGCAAAAGAATTTGAAAAATCTGCTGCCATGTGTTTTATAGATCTCACACAGCTTACGGTAGGATAAGATTAAATGCAGTAATAAATATCCTCACTCAAAAGGCAGTTAGTATAATAATAAATAAAATAATGGAAAAATTAAATACTCAAAATACCACAATAATAAAGACAGAAAGTGAATTAACTGATGCAATCCATATTTCAACCGGTATTCGGCAAGTGTATCTTTAGTCCGATATTGTTTAATGTTATCTTCCTCTCATTCTTTCATTCTTCAAGGATTTAGTGGTGTATGTGTTTTGTTTTATCGTTGTTCTCCATTTATCGCGATTTTTGGCTCTTGGTGTAGTTTGGCCAAGTCCCATTCCTATTAGTGGTTTCATTTGATTCACCCAGCAAGTTGGGGACCTGCCACTGGGCCGTTAATGATATTATGAGCCAAATATACTATAGAAAATGTAAAATCTATGACCAAGCAACAACAAAATACAAAACTTATCCTGACCACGCTGTAATTATAGCGGCTAACGAAGATAACTTGCGTATATAGTATATACTGTTAGGGTTAAGGTAGGTATGTGATAGCTTAATGTGAAGTTTGCCATTTCCTTAAGATGTAATACAATCTTGACAAATATATTAGGCGTTAAGTTACGATTCCTTGTTTTGGAGACCCAGACAGTACAACCATTGCACCGTGTCGAGGCTACTGGGTTATGGCTGGAATTCGTGATCAGGCAGAACGTTCGGTGCTGTGATAGGGGTGCGAGGTATGTTATAGCGGCGGCTGTTTTGCGTAGTTAGTTGATGGCGTATGCGATTGTGCGATTATGCAAACCAGTAATTAATTATAATGTGATAAGTTGCAAAAATGCGAGGTGAATCTGCGAACGCTGCCATGCGTATTCGTAGGTAGTGAATTAGATGGTAGCTAGTGTAGAATGTACGTTCTTCGTAGTCAGTTGAATGATGAAATGACATATTCGGGGTGGACCAAAACACCAGTTTTATCATATTCAGACATATATGGAAATTACTTCTAAACGGTAAGGTGTTGAAACAACCAAACCGAAACACGAATGGAATGGCGTTCTTACTGTATTACTCATTTTTATATAATCTTAATGGCTGAGAAAAAAAGAACTTTTGCTCAGTTTGAAGTACTTTTTAAGTAAGCGGAGGATGGCAAAACTCTTCCCGTTGTCTACCACTAAGAATTTAGAAACAAAGAAAAATTAAATATACAGAGAAATAATACGTATTGCTACAGGAATGCACACTGCTTATTCATACCAGGAAGACTTACAAATGACGAGACACAGATGAACTGAATGAACATAGAGATATTAGGAATATGTAAAGTTGAATGGCCTAGCTCTGGAAAAAGAAGAACAAGTAAGGGGTATATTTATTATTCAAGGTGGAACTGCTCCAGAACCGAATGACGGAAGTGGTAAACTTTTCTAGGACAAAATTGCAAAACTCGGCCATAGACTATGTGCCAGCTCCGCCGGGTGTGTGTGAGCTGTCTTTGTGCAAATGTTTACCCTCCCCTTACCCCCAGGTTAAAGGTCAGTAAAAAATAACTTAAAAATATTTTATTTGGAGTCCAGGTATCATTACTGAGTTAGCTGGCCGGTGAGAGTGCCCTCGTAGTTTCCACATATTTTGTAGTATCTGTCATTCTAATCAGAAATTTTGCAACAACATGATATTAGATTGACGATACTATCAAAATGTGATAGAATGTAGCTCGTTTCTATTAGCTTTCGCGTTTTTAATACCTACACTAATATCATACTTACTTTGCACAACAAATATCAAAACTCTTTAATAAAGAGTAAACTCTGGTCTCTCTCCGATGCAAAAAATATTCTTGATGTTATCGATTAAGGTCTTTACACATCAAAGTAGTTCTAAGACGGTTATAAATCTGTCTTCTTATGCCCTCTCCCCTAGTGAAAATTCTATAGTTTCCAAAGGTTTGCATTTTTTACTAGTCTCCAAAAGCATTCCTACGGCAGAGCTTATTAGTTCGGTAGAATCTTCTGTGAACATGCTTCTTAAAGATGTTGCCGATCTTATCCGTTTCGAAACTGTCAGGTGTTTCATCATCATCATCCAACCTTTAGCGTCCACTGCTGGACATAGGTCTCCCTCATTGATTTCCAGGTTGTTCGATTTTGTGCAGCCTGAATCCAGTTACTAGTAACTCTTTTGATGTCGTCGGTCCATCGGGTAGGTGGTCTCCCTCTGCTGCGCTTATCTGACCTGGGACGCCATTCGAGTATTCTCTTTGTCCACCTGTTGTTCTCCATCCGGGCTATGTGACCTGCCCAGTTCCACTTGAGTTGACACATTCGCTCAATGATATCACTTACTCCTGTTCTTTGTCTTAGGTCTTCATTCCTAACATAGTCTTTTAGAAACAAGCCCAGCATTGACCTTTCCATTCTACATTGAGTAGTTCTTAATTTACCAGCTGTTGTAGAAGTTAAAGTTAAAGTCTCAGCGCTGTATGTCATAACAGGTAGAGTGCATTGGTTGTATACCTTTCTTTTGAGACACGTTGGAAGGTCACTTTTAAATACATGACAATTTGCCATAACAAGTTTGGTTGTCTCTTGATATTCTAATTTCATGACCTAAGTAAGTGTATTTTTCTGTTAATTTAACAACACTGCCGCCGATATTGATGTGGTCATTTGGTAGCAAATTGGTCATGAACTTTATTTTGTGGAATTTGATGTTTGAGCCAATACTGGAGCAGACAGTTTGCAGTTCTTGTAACATTTCTTTTATTTCTCCAAGATCATCCGATATTAGAACAATATCGTCTGCAAATCTAAGGTGTGTCAGTTGTTGTCCATCTATATTTATGCCTCTTCTATACCAGTTGAGCTTTTTGAATGCGTATTCTAAAACTGTAATAAATAGCTTTGGTGACATGGTGTCTCCTTGCCGTACACCTCTTCTAATTGGAATGTAGTTTGTGTTGTCATGCATTTTTACAGTCATCGTCGCATTTTTATAGATGTTGTGGATTAGCTTATAGTATCTATAGTCAATACGGCATTCTTTTAGAGCTTCTATCACAGCACTCAGTACGACTGTATCAAACGCTTTGTGAAAGTCAACTAAAGCGAGAGCTAATGGTCTGTTATATTCTATACACTTTTTAATTAATGTCAGGTGTTTACGATCGTCTAAATCTTCTAAAATAACATTACAAAAGACGAAAGGAATGCTTTCAACACCTTACATTCCAATTCCGACATTTCAATGTTGTCCGCTGATAAAGGAATTGCTGCGGTAGTTATGGATCGAACAGAGTACACCACTAAGGTTAAATCTTTACTCAAGATTCTTTTTGTGCCCCACTTTCTCGCTACCCAAATTCCAAAATCGAACGGGAAGTCACTTCTCTCATAAAATCTTCAGATCTTTCCACTGATATTCAACGGAGGTTGATTCCTCGCGCTTCAAAGCCTCCTCGGCTCTATGTCTTTCCAAAATTCATAAACACTTAGATTTCCCTATTTACTCATTAGCAAAATATCTAACCACTATTCTCAGAAAGCTCACTGGTAAGTCTCTCTCGCATGTTCACAATTCAGCCCATTTCGTTGAACTTATATACAATACTAGCGGACCCGACAGACGTCCTGCCCGGTGCCTGCTATTAGCGGACCCGACAGAAGTCCTGCCCGATGCCTGCTATTAGCGGGTTAAGCAAACGTTTTTTCGATTTTCGAATTTTCGATTTTTTTCATTTTAAAACATATTGGGGGGTGGTGGAGGGTGAAATTTTGGGGTTATATGTTCTGATGTGCGAGAAATCTTAAAAAAAAATTAAAACAAAGAAATTCGTCAAAAATTTTAAAAAAAAAACTAGAACCCGATTGCAGCGCCACCTACCGAGTCCAATTGTGAATCTAAACCATCCAGGGACCCACTCAAACACACACAAAAAATTTCATCAAAATCGGTCCAGCCGTTTAGGAGGAGTTCAGTGACATACACACGTACAGAAGAATTATATATATAAAGATAAGCGTTGAACCTGAGAATTTACGTGTGAGTTTCGATGCCACTTTTCTTTTTGCTAAAGTTCCTATAACCGATTCTATAGTTATAATCCAAAACTTGTTATCAGAGCATGATGAAACGTCTTCAAGTCTATCTGCCATTATAAAAAAATGCCCCTCGTCCACGTATTTCCTCTTTCAAGGCCAGTTCCTTAAACAAATCTCTGGTGCGGCCATGGGTTTTCCTCTTTCACTTGTCGTTGTCAATATATTCATGGAAGCTTTCGAAACCGTAGCTCTGGAATCTTCAGAGTTGAAACCCAAGGTTTGGTTCCAATACGTTGACGATAACGGCTCTCCTCCTTTCTTAGATGTACAGGTCTCTCGTCAACCCATTCTGTATATCGCAAATCCACTCACAGTGATCGCTGTTTACATGCCGATTCCCACCATCATCCTACACAAAAACTTTTCGTTACCAATTCGCTTGTACACCGGGCTATTTCCATATCCCAACCCAATAATTTCCACGCTGAATTAAATCACATTCGAAAAGCCCATAGGAACAACGGTTACCGTGTCAGGGATATACAGTCTGTTATCAAACGCCATCTTCATCCACGGCTACCCAAACCTCCAAAAACCAATCCTCCCGCAGCAATAGTCTTTCTTCACTATATAGACCAAGTCACCGATCGCGTAAGAACGTTTCTTCGAAAACAAAACATTAAAACAGTATTCAAACTCCCCGAGTACAATCTCACAGGTTCTTCCTTTACCTAGAGATAAATTAAACACTATGTCATCTAAAGGCGTTTTTAGAGTCTCTTGCCCTTGTAATGCTGTATACATTGGTGAAACAGGACGTTCAGTAAAAACTTGCATCTCTGAACACCAGCGCTGTTTCAAGTCGGGTCTCGTATCCTCATCAACTATCGTAGAACACCAACGCGATACCGGCCATAAGATCATTCTTTAGCAGAAAGATTCGCAAAGCCATTGAGATTTGCAAACACCATAACAATCTTAATCGGGACGAAGGCGTTCCCCTTCCTACTATGTGAAAAATGATAATTTCTAAGCCCCGCCCACGGTCACTCAACGGAGACGGCACTTGCCTATAAATTCTCGCTTTTCTGCTTTCGATCGTTAGAAGAGTTTCGCCTCTGGCATGGTTTACAAGTTGAGCTACAGTGTTTTATTGCTTTTCCTCCTGATGAAGCTCCTTACGAAAGTGGGCGAAAAGTTGAGTTCTTCAATAATGACACGGTCCAATACCGGAAATCGTTTGTTACTTAATAACAATGGGCGTGAAAGCCTTCGAAATCATATTCGTTACCCACTTGAAATCCATCTCCCTTTTTTGATGATGTCGTCCATAACTATATTGTATAATCAAGTAGGTACCTACCCAATGTGGAATGGTATAGGTTTAGTTAGCTTCGATCCCACCTTAGCATGGATTTTGTTATTTTATATTGTTGACGGTTTTTATGAAGTTTATTCTTTTATAATTGCATGGTTTCTTCTTGTTGCCGTTTTAAACATTAGGGTAGTCGCGCTCGCTACTCATTGGTATGACAATTTATAATTTTGCTCATGGGCGTTCTAAATTTTTTTGTGAGAGATTGGCTGCGATATTTTAGCAATTAATTGTGTATTCTATACTGACCCAACATTTTTCTAGTTTTAAAGGATATTAATGTTCCCTCCACTTCTGCTATGTGAACAGATACGGCTGACCAGGAAACTGTAATAAATCAAGCAATCCAAAATCAGCGATAATTTCGATTGTAGTAGGAATACATTGGACTATATTGATCTTAATACACTGTTTTAGTGAAAGAAGTTTGACGATACTAATCCTTAACAATCCTAATATCGCAATTTCTAATATATTTTCTGGTAAATAATTATCAGGGGGTAATGTAATAAGTGATATGACTATTATCGATAATATTCTTAAAAAAATTATAGATTATTAGGCATAGGTACTGCGAATTACATTTAGGAAGAGAATATAATGATTTAAAATATATAAAAAATGGAGCGTAATACTATTTTATTATCTGAGTATCAATGCTAATGATCAGTGTTTGTTTGCCCGAAATACACTTTTATAGCTTTTTATGCTTAAAACGCACGTTCTAACCTTGAAAAATCAGCTGACATTTCTAAATTAGTTCATTTGACCCGTGATACAAAACCAAGTTAGCTCGTACCAAATCGAAAATCGTGAGTCGTTATATTGTCAGTATGGTAGAAGGTCCTATTGGTCAATGTCTTAAATTATATTTACCAACGCCACAATTAAACCCAAAGAGCGTACCTACAATGGATTAACATATAAAGTAACAGAAGTAGCAACTTAATTAAGTTAATGGCTATCTTCTTAAAGAAAATACAGTACGGTCCTATAGATAATACCAAGACGAAAAATTGAATGGAGCGGCATTTTCGAATTACTTTTATATGAAATGCGTGACACTTTATCAAGTTGAAGTTATAACTTCAGGGAGACTATTGAAATAAAGACACTAGCGCACTATCAACTTACCGAGCAACGTAGGCTTGGGGGTTTAAAGATTTGACAGATATTAAAAATATAGACAGAGCACAATATATCATTCCGTATACAGTATAATCATTAATAAGACACCGTTCATATAATATCTGCAATGGACCAACTTTCAACTTTAAAATACAATAGTTAAAGTAAGTCAGTTTTTTTTTCGTTACCAACTGTACTATTTACATAAAACTTAAAAAAGTTCTTATGTACGTACAAGGAGTAAATTTTGGTACACCAATAAATAGTATTGTTGTTTCCAGTAGCGTTTTTTAAGAAACGAAACTTAATTATAGGCACACTAATTTATACATACATCCTTGAAGATTATGGTTTTCGAAAACAAATATTAAAAATAGCTGTTAATAGATGCAAATTTATATTTGTTTCCGAGAACCCTAATCTCCAAGGCTCCAGGCAAGATTTCTGACGTGTGGGTTGTACCCATTTAAATGTTTCGTGCGTATTTAAGCGGATTCTTGCTTATCCTAGATCTTTAAAACACGGAAGCACATGAACGACAGCTCTTCGTTGTTTCTATTACTGCAACACTAACTATTTCAAAAATAGGATTTCTACAAAAGACAGACAAACTAATGCATAACAACGTTAATGCTTAAACAATTCTAAATAGTATGATTAATTCAAAAATACACTTTCAGCAAAGGTAAATAATACTGAACTGTCTATAGGAGAGAAAGTATGTTTATCTATTTACCAAATGATGGAAATGTAAATTGTCCATCTGCAAAGAAGAGTAATATTAAAAAACACAGTAAGTAATTATTTTTTAACTGGTTCAACTTCTTATTGTCTTTATTTCATTTCTAGTTATGATTTTTAATAAGAAATCACCCACATTTTATTTAGTTCACACAACGTTCCAGATGGCAATCGCCTTTTGATCTGCGAATTGACCCTTTCAAGCACCTTGCTGCAATCACTGTTCACATACAGACAACACGTCCTAGCCGTCCAAGATCAGCAAACTCCAATTTTTCTACAGTACTCAGCAAACAGATAATCTGCAGACATCCACCTGCTACAGCAAACTGCCATCCTCCTGGAATGTTTTTCTTTTCTCCGATGATACTCCTTTGGAAATCTTACTCAGCAACAAACCGCTTGATGTGATCCAATTTGATTAATTTAATATGTCAAATGTAATTTTTCCAATAAAGTTGACCCAGCACATTTCCTCAATGATTAACTTGTATGGAACAATTCTGCTATCCATTAGTTTTTAACACATACCAATAATCTTCATTAGTTAAGTCTTCACTTCTTCTTGTTATTTATTAAAATTTCATTTTATTTCACCACGTAGATTTGCATTATACCTTTTTTATATTAGTCAAACATTTCTTAATAGAAACAGGGTTATATTAAATATTTTTAATCAGACAAATATCGTTTCTCTACATTTTATAAAATTTGTTATTCTCAATAATCAAAAACAAATTTTTATACACTCTAGTCTTATCTATTTGAGTTATTATTATTATTATTAATGCCTTTATTTTTTTTCTTTAACTACAAAAAAACCTTTATTTATACATATCTGAGGCGAAGTTCAGCTTAGGCGCCTTGTCAGCGTCCGCTGCTCTTACACTTAACTCCTTTTCGCGCAATATTTGTGACATACAAAATTATTAGTAGAAGTGAATTGAATAATATAATTATAAGAAATAAAAAAAATCAACAAAAAAAACACCAGTTCCTTCGACAGAAGTAAAAAACAGAACAAAATGGCTGTTGTAACTGCAGATGGGACATTACTCATTCAGACAGAATGTAAGCCGCTTTGACGGTGCTTCATTGTCAGTAACTTACTTTTAAAATGTTTATAATATCAGAAGATTTGAGATCTAAGGTTAGCGAATTATATTTGTTAACAATATGATATGTAAACGACCGCTTAAACATCTCGGTACGATGAATAGGTGGGGTCAATAATCCCTTAAATCTCAAATTTAAAGTATGAACATCTGTACGATGAATAATTTTATTGTAGAGATAGTTCGGCGTTTTATTTAAAATAATTTTGTGATATAAACATACAGCATGCAGTTAAACCTACAAAATTTTTATTTTATTTCAAATTAAGTATTTTTCATTCATTTTAAAACTGTAATTTATTCAATTGTATTATTTTCAAATCCACCTGTTTTTCAAATAGCTATTTTCTATACATATTTCCACGTTATACCTGAATAAATTCAAATTATTTTTAACCATTGTAATCCCTTAGTTTGAATAAATTTGATTTTAACACACATTTAGGGTTGTATCATAACAATATATAAGCACATCATTATTACTTTTCTGATTTAAAAAATACAGTATTAATTAGTGTTACTTAATTATAATAAGTAATATTCCAGAAAACATTTACAGCCACTCCCCAATATTCTAGCCTTAAGATGGCCGAATTATGTAATTGTCGGTTCCATCGTTTTAACCATATATCTCCGTCTTTGGTTGGTTCGTAAATTTTTTATAAAATGTTTCCTGTCTTCGTTTTTCTGAATTATTGTTCATGCCTCGCTTCCGTAAATAGTTATTGGTCTTATTAGCGTTTTATATATCAGTGCCTTTACCTTTTTATCAATATCATCGTTGCACGCGTAGAAGGCTCGATTCGCTTGTATTATTCTGAACTTGACCTCTTCTGTCTCATCAATTTTATTTGTTATTTTGACACACCATAATTAAAACTTTTGACAACTTCTAGGTGATAGTCTTCGATGGTTAGGTATTGTCTTGCTCTGGGTTAGTTTTTAGGCGATGCCATAACTTCATGTTTATTGAGAACTTGTTCATCCAGATCCTAAAACACCTCTTTTGCGCTTAGTATTGATCTTCCCATAATGTTAATGTCATCCGCATGTATCAGCATTTGTTTAGATTTATAGTAGATTGTCACTCAGAAAACCAGATGGGCGCTGGGACAGATCCGACAAAGAAAAAGCAGATGTTTTCGCCGGACACCTTAAGCAAGTATTCACAACCCCTCAGCCTCAAGCCAACGGTGACGGTGATGATAATGAAATCGAAGCCTTCATCAACGCACCCTGTCAATTATCATTACCTGTAAGAGCCCTTTCACCAACTGAAGTATAAAAAGAAAGAAAGATGACAAATACTCGTACAGCTCCCGGCTATGACTTGATCGTAGGAGAAATACTGAATCACCTTCCCAGAAAAGCCATAGTATTGCTGACCACTATACAGTGTGTCCAAGATAAGGAGGGCCAGTATGGGGATCTCGGTAATGGTAAGAGATACAAATTTGGTTAAATGGAAAGAAAGTTGCGCAATTAAAGGGCTAAAAAAATGACGTTTAGAAATTCTTGATATGATTTTTCGTTTTTGAATTATCTAAAAAAAACTAATTTTTGGATTTTCTTTTTTATTTTTTTCTGGCGTTAATATTAAAGTTAGAGCGAAACTGATTAAACTTCTTTCTAGCAACTTTTAGTGGAATTCATGATTACGTTATCAATTTTGTTATCCGACGTTTCATCTTCAAGAAACCATTATCAACTTCATTTTTTTAAATACAGTCCTGTTTTTTTATGCGAAATTTGCAAAGCCCTTGTTACTCTGAATTCAACAATGTACCACATATTATGGTTTAATTACGTTTCGAACTTTTTTCTGATCATCATCAGAAAATGTTCTAGATACGGACCTGCATTTCTCATAATTTTGTAAAAACAAGTTCATGCAGTAACTTAGACCTTTTTACATGCCGTTAAAATATTAAAATGCACATCATAATGTCATAATTCTGATACATTAATTTAATAACCAACCAATAACTATTAACAATAAACAAAAAAAAAATGAACAAAAGATAGACAGAAAGAATAACAAAACGAACATCGAAACCATTTAATAGGTATTAAATTTACAGAAGGTATTCAAAAACGTTGCCATCATTCTCTATGCATAAATACCATCTAACTGTAGAATCTAAAACATTATTCAGCAATACTGGCGTTATACTTTGAAAGGCTTCAAGAACCAATCTTCTAAGTTCTTCTTCTATTTCAAAACGTTAAATATCTATTACATTGTTTCAAGGCTCGTTTTCTCATTCTTTCTGCCTATCTTTTGTTCATTTATTTGTTGTTTATTGTTAATAGTTATTGGTTGGTTATTAAATTAATGTATCAGAATTATGACATTATGATGTGCATTTTAATATTTTAACGGCATGTAAAAAGGCCTAACTTACTGTATGAACTTATTTTTACAAAATTATGAGAAATGCAGGTCCGTATCTCAAAAATTTTCTGATGATGATCAGAAAAAAGCTCGAAACGTAATTAAACCATAATATGTGGTACATTGTTGAATTCAGAGTAACAAGGGCTTTGCAAGTTTGGCATAAAAAAACCAGGACCGTATTTAAAAAAATGAAGTTGATGATGGTTTCTCGAAGACGAAACGTCGGATAAAAAAATTGATAACGTAATCATTAAGTCCACTAAAAGTTGCTATAAAGAAGTTTAATCAGTTTCGCTCTAACTTTAATATTTACGCCAGAAAAAAATAAAAAATAAAATCCAAAAATTCGGTTTTTTTGAGATAATTCAAAAACGAAAAATCATATCAAGAATTTCTAAACGTCATTTTTTTAGTCCTTTAATTGCGCAACTTTCTTCCCATTTAACCAAATTTGTATCTCTTACCATTACCGAGATCCCCATACTGGCCCTCCTTATCTTGGACATACTATATATAATAGCATACTAAGATTATGTTACTTTACCATACAGTGGAAGTATGCTCAAATCATTATGACCGTCAAGCCTGGCAAGCCACCCACGCAATCCCAGTCGTACAGACCAATAAGCTTATTACCCCTCATGTCGAAGATATTTGAGAAATTACTGCTCAAAAGAATAAAAGGTACAGTAAACCTAGACCAAACAATTCCGTCATATCAATTCGGCTTCAGGGAGCACCATTCAACCATCCCACAGGGACACCGTATTATCATTAAAATAATGGAAAGCCTGGAAACAAGTAGCGTATGTTCAGCAGTGTTTCTAGACATAAAACAGGCGTTCGACAAAGTTTGGCATGATAGACTATTGTATAAACCGAAACAAAAATTACCAAGCCAGCTTTATATCCTCTTAAAATCTTACCTAACTAATCGAATATTTCAAGTAAGAATGAACAGCTCGCTATCAAACTACCACAGCATCGACTCCGGAGTCCCCCAGGGGAGCGTATTAGGACCATTTCTATACCTAATATACACATCCGACACTCCAGTTACAGAAAATACTACCATTGCCAGCTTTGCCGATGATACCGCCATATTATCGGCGCACGAATCACCTGAATCGGCAACAGAATACCTTCAAAATCACCGCAACATATTACAAGACTGGTACAGCAAATGGAGAATAGTAGTAAACCACGATAAATCTACCCAAGTAACTTTTACCAATAAACGTGTTATACGTATGTCCTCCAACCATAATAAACAACGCCCCTATTCCGGTCAAGACTAAAGTTAAATACCTCGGATTACTACTAGACAAAAAACTCACCTGGCGATCGCATATTAACGCTAAAAGAAAACAATTGGACCTTAAAGTCAAACAAATATATTGGTTGCTCGGCCGACGCTCACAGCTTTCCCTCACAAACAAGATTTTAATATATAATGCTATACTAAAACCCATTTGGTCTTATGGAGTACAACTTTGGGGTTGTGCAAAACCATCGAATACTAAAATACTGCAAATATTGCAATCTAAAACTATTCGGATGTTAGCAGACGCACCATGGTACGGCAACAACCAAACCCTGCACAAAGACTTGGGAATACAGTTCATAGGCAATGAAATACAAAGACTCGCAACCACCTACCACAACAATCTCGTGGGACACCCAAACGACCTAGTGGAACAACTTCGGAACCAGCCAGCAATCGAAAAAAGATTACAGCGGCAATGGCCACATGATTTACTGTGACACACAGATTGTAAATATGCAATTAAATTAATTTAAAAAAAAGTAGATTGTAATATTTGGATTTATGTCTATACTATAGATTATTTTCTCTAGGGCTAGATTAAATAATACTAGCGACGGGCTATCTCCTTGTCTCAATGCCGTTGTTGTTTCCGCCAGTTCTGTGGTTTATTTTGCACTTTAACCTACAGCGTGGATTTGATCATTTGTATCAATTTCTTTGGGATTCTAAATTCTTCGAGTGTTTTATACAGCTCCTTTCTACTTCTGCTATTATAGGTTTGTTAGAAATCTACAAATATATGGTAGGTGTCGATGTTGAATTTCCGCGTTTACTAAATGTCACCACCAATAATGAGGATCCGACAAAGTAATAATAGGAAATGGTAAATCGCGGTGGGCAGTTTGTATTGCTAGAACGGAAGAGGAAAGATGAACGAAAAGACTTACAGAATGGAAACCACTGGAGAAAAAAGCAAAAGTCTGATTACCATTGATAGGGCGATATTGCACTATAGAAAGATGTATCGCAATTGATCACATTATCAAAATATCATAGAAAGGGATGGAGAATGCTGAATAAGGGAGAAGAAGACAAAAGAAAAGAACAGAACCACAAAAGAGCCGAACATATGGTAAAATAAGTTGCGTTTTCATTCAAATCATAAGGTTCGAGCTCAAGATCTCTGAAGGCAAACTCAACCGGCAATACCATATAGTTAGATAGTTAGATTTACGTACGCTTTCCGGTAACCATTAAAATACTCTTGGTGGCCATTTCCGGTAAAGCACGACATCGTGCCTTAGGCATTTAAATTATTAAGCTTGTTTAATTAACACATAACTATTTTCGACTGAAGGTATATAGTAATGTATACAATTTTGTATGCCCAAAACCGACTGATATTAAAATATACTTCTAAAACCGTGCTAATGATTTGCTCCAACTAGCTCAACAGTCGAGACAAGGGTTCGAAATACATACAATGGGTTTGTTTGCTACTTTAAAATAGGGGTACGTCGAGAATTAATTAGCGTCACTGCGACACGAATTCTTAAACTCAAAACTATGATGACTCTCCTTCAGAATTCTAGACAAAGGAGAAATGAAATTGCAGACATTCACGACTTTTCTAACCTCAAAGAAATACCAGCGAAACTGTATGTCTTACAACAGAACAAAGCACGAACACTCAATAATATTTAAAACATTAAAACGCTATAATGAACACACCACGTTACACGAAATTCTGGTGCAGTAACCTTAAGATTAATTTTAACTTATTATGTCCTTATATGACGTCACAACTTACGGAAAGATTGACTTCAAATACACAAACGACAGCAGAAAAATCATTAACATTCCCTAAAGGCGCTACCATATTGTAAATACAGTAATATAAAAATTTTTACGGTAGCACATCAAACATAAATCGAAATCGCATGCAAGTACTTAAAAAAGAACGGTAAATTGACGACACGAAACACAAAATTTACACATTATGTATAATTTACTCAAATACTTTTTAATATACTTAGCGGAAATGCAAAATTTGTTAATTTGTTACAATACTTCAAGCATGGAGGAAAGGTATGCGTCTAGCAGTTCTTTCGCCAGATGTAGGGTACACATAGAACAATCGAAAAGAATACGTCATGGCCAGGTCGGCGATAGATAATCATAAGTAACGAGAAAATATCTGGGAAGAGATGCAACACGAAGCGGTTAGCGGCCTTGGAAGCAGTCAGCTCGATGGAAGAAATTTGAAGACGGGTGCTATCTTATAGGATATAATATCGATTTTTGGGGAAACTTACGATAGGACGGTAACGTTCACCACGGTAACCCCAAATATTTTTATGCACATCCCAACTAACTAAATCCGAATGAAATCGATTGCTCCATGGCCGATAATGTTATGCTGGAAAATACCACAATCCCGAATAACAACATCGTTACTACCTGCGGCAATCTTTAACCCGACTCAATGAAACACTTCGGGCTAAATTTAGATAAATCGCCAATCTACCTCGCTGCAGTTTGGGAATTGGGAGCGGTGCTACATGACCAACAGAATGGTGAACCCCGACTGTACGCGACGGTAAAGTCCGTTTTCTGAATTAGCGGTCTGTCCGGCGCTGCTCAATTGCAGGCTGCGTCATATTTTAAAACTTTTCATAAACAAGTAAACAGGACCGGCCTGACCGGAAAAATCAATGGAGAAATACAATTACAAATGCTAACGTTACGATGAAAATTACACTAACACGACATCTGTTAATATCATGGTACTATGGCTTCGAGATCTTTGCACCGACATGTTCTGACAGGGCTTTCGATCCAATAATTTAAATAAACTAAAACTGTATATGTCAACGTCAGCTTTAGTTATTCATTCCACCAAAACGAACTTGTATCTCAGATAATACCAACCAACAAACTTATAAAGTGTATGCTAAGATTGGGTTTGACCATGTACCTTTGATTATACTAGCCAAAATTATATAGTTTCTACCAGTCAATGTAAGTTAAGTAGGTAAAGAAGAATTCATACATAGATACGAGATAGGATTACAGGCTGCCCCACTGACCAAGGAAGGAAAGAAATTTAGGTTCAAAATTGCGGTAATTTTTATTAGTTTACTGCAAGATTTAAATTTTCTGCTATTTGGCGCCATTTTCGTGTCCACTGCATAGTAGAAATACATGGGATGACCTATATTTCCAAGCTTGCTATATTTACGGACCTTGATTCCGTATAGAACTTGCAAAGCAATTGAACATAATATTTCATGTAGATACGTCCGTATGACAGAAAGATTTTGTTCTCTGTGGAATTAAAAAAACAGGTTTTTTTCTAAATTTATATTGGCAATCATTGCCAGTAAAAGTGACATTGATATTTTACATCTCACAGGTTATATTAGTAATGCCATTTTAAGAAA
>CALNHX010012661.1:0-23465 GCA_940337035.1 Agriotes lineatus
ACTTTTGAAGGAACTTTAAAGTGTTTGGCACGGACACGTAACATGAAAGTTTCCATTATGTGCACACGACCAAAATAAGGAATAATTTTTGGTGACCCCAACGTTTAGGAACTTGTCCGGCTACGTTTCCATGACGTTGTGATTACGCAGCGGCGATGTTCCAGCTTAGTAGCTGTGACTTTCGCGGAACTTTACTACGCATTTACATTACTGTTGCTTGCTTTGTATTGCAGCTGATTTTGTCATAATTATGATTCACTCCTCCATGATCCTTTGTCCATTTCCTCAGCTCAGAAACTAAATCGGGTATTATGAAAGTAATATTAGAGAGCAAAACTTGTGCAGTTTTCCGATGGTCCGAGTGACAAAATTAAAATGAATGCGAAACGAAAGTTTACTGTCAAACATAAATGATGATACGTTCAAATCACACAACGCGCCCTTGAAGTTAGCATTTTTTAATTAAAATGTTGGCTTTAATAAAATAAGTATAAAATGTTTAACAACATACGAGAATATGAGATCCTAGATGCTGGAACGATAGTAAATTAATTTTCTTAAACCATTGTGGCGTAAAGGATCTTGCTTTTCAAAAATGGCGTCATAAGTTTTGCCCATAAAAATGCAGCAATCATAAAAATACTTTCATGTTGTTTTAACTAATAAATATATTAAAGTAATTGCTACTTCACATTAGTGGGACGGAAACTGCGAATATGCAACCTAAAAGTTATATTTACTAGAAAGTACCGTGTTGTGCCACTTTGAAGTCCCGGCAGAGTTGTGGCTACAACATATTTCCTGTTCAAAGTTCCCGTTACCACTTCATGGTTCCATATGGAACTTTAACGACTTTTTTTACCTCTAATTTTATTCAAATTGCCGGTGTCGCACATAGTCTTTGTGTTTATTGTAATGAAATATAGAAGAAACGCTTGAACTGTATATAAAGTGTAGTAGAATATTGGTAAATTATTTCTTTTTTATGACCAACATTGCCTTCGCAAACAGACATTATTTTTATAGCCACATTGTCTAGTACTAATATATATTACTACACACTACACAACAGCGCACAGAATGAAAATGTATCACTATTGGGCACTATATGGTGAAATTTACGTCATGATGAATTTAAGAGGTGATACGCACTTTATAGTAACCGTGGACAGTGTCGTTCTGTTCTGAAGGTAACGGAAGCGTTATTAACACTAATAAATATTACTTACTAGTTCCACGACTTTAAAGGGGTAATGAAGATCTCCAAAACGTCTGCAGATATCAAAACTACTTGAAAGTAGTTACAACTTTAGTCGCCATTACCATCGCTAGTCATCTTCAAGTCCTTAAAACAGTAACTATATCAGTGAAAACTACGTGGCAACAACGGTCGATTTGTCACATGAAATTATTTATGCATTAGTCAGTTTTAGTGGCGGTCCCGCATTAGTTACTCATTTGAAGTTCCCGTCTCAGTTGCGGGTACTTTGGTGGTATTTGGGACCCGCAACAATCTGATATGTATTAACACTATCTTTATTATGCGCCAGCAAACCGACTGCGCACGCAGTTATTGTTTCCCTCATTTATAATTGGTTCACATTTTTTTACTAAGCTATTTATTCTGATACAATTTTGTTGTTGAGGTCCGCGTCCTATTTTTTCAAATACTTTTTAGATTCCTTCCGGCCCTCAAAACTAAAACCTTTTGGCATCTTAGTGAGCATCTTTGGAATTTACTCAGATTTCTCGAGCTTTGTGGGAGGGGCGCAGAGTGATTTACCCCTGGATTTGAGCCGAGCGCTCCCCCGAGTTGTTTTTCTGTTCCTGAGCCGCCTTTGTCCAGTTTTGAAAGCGCGTCAGCCCAGCTCTACATCGGTGACCTGCATTTTATTTCCAGGCTTCCGGAATTCCTCGGCGATGATCAGCCAGCGCCTGAACTATCGCCTTTAATCACTAATTCCGAATAATGCGGGTCGCATCGATTCGCAGCAGATAATGGGGGCCGAATTGAATTACGCCGAGGAACCGAAACCGGAACTACAAATGCGACCTTTAGGCTTTAATTAATAAAACGTATGGTGTGCACTATAAAACGTCCTGCGCAAGTGACCGGTAACTTTATAATGGGCGTCCAGCCGATGCTGCGGCCAGGACGACCGTCCGTTGGCTAGTCGGGAGGATAATTTCAGCCAATTTGTTGTCCCCGGGCCCCCAGAATGGCGTCACAAAACTAATAACAGTATTCCAGCCCGCCCCCGCACCCTCTAATATACATGTGTACTTTAATGAAATTCTCTACACTTCGTAAACAGAATTGTAACAGCGGGCCGCAACAGCCCAATAATGCATCTAAGAATTCTCGGTTCTGCTGCACCGGCCGCCGATACGCCCCTTGTTTTAATTTAATCGAGGTAATTGCAGGCCGCTAATTGTTACAATGTATGGACTCGGCCCCGGTTTTAATTTTGATGGATTGCGCCCGATAAGCGGCATGCACGCCCTTACGTGCACTGGAAATTGCATTTGTGTTCCAGGCACGTAAATGGGGACTTAATACCGTCCAGATTTGATTTTATCTTACTTTGTTTATCGATTCCCAGGATAAGGACTCGAACGACAGGCCGGTGAAAAGTTATTCAATTAACGGCGGATTAAATTTCGTATGCTCCCAACTTTTTTCTTTGGATGAAATTTCCCAGCTGTCAATCCGTTTTTGTTATTACAATTTAACGTTTCGGAGTCTAGGGAAATTCTGACCCATATTTCTAACTTCGGCTGAGTTGGATGAGTCTGAAAGGGAAATTTATTTAGGATATACATATATATATAGTCCACAAATTTTATGCGAAAAAATTATGTTAAGGGTTTTGCAGCACTGTGCCCATTCGGTGTGGGGAGAATTATATAACTTGGAAGAGGAGAGGGAAGCGTCACATGCATTTGAATCTCGTGAATTTCATACAATAATTGAAGCCCTCTTGGTTGGTTAAGTTGGGTAAAACTCAGCTTAGCAACCACGTGGACATGAGTTCAAATCTGACCGCAACCTAGATTTTTCTCGGAGCTGCGATAGATTTTAACCCATTAATTAAGTTAGCATCAAACCATTTTACATCTCTTATAGTAGTTGAAATGAATCATTAGTTTAGCTTTTCCGTTTAATAGAGGAAAAATTATACATAAAACAAATTAATACATTAATTTTATATTAAAAGTGTGCAATAATACCTTTAATAAACCCCTAACAATAATGGTATATGGGTGAAACTATAGTATGATCAAAAATTATTTTCATCTAGTATGGCTATCGAATAGTTCCTAATTTATTAATGCAACTATAAGTTTAAGTATAAATGTAGTTTCATTCAATAATTAAGAACTATTTCATAGCCATACTAGATGAAAATAATTTTTGATCATACTATAGATATCTTACGAAGGTGGCTCACATGTGAATGTTACTTTTCTATATTTTTTTAGGCACCTACTGACCACCTTGAAATGGCGTCAAAACGTCTTACTGTAATAAAAGAACCATTTTATATCCAGTATAATAATTCAAATAAATGTAAAATTACTGCAGTTAGATAGCTATTATGTTTATAGATATAAATAATTGCAAGTTTTGAATAGGCTTATAGATTTTGGCAATGGAGCAGCAAAGTCCTTATCTTTATTTTCTAGCTATAACGTTTTTACAATACAAGCATTAGGCTGGATAAATGTCTTTTTGAAGGTATTTGAAATGCTACTTTATAGTATACAGTCAGACCTCGCCGTTCGCGGGGGTTACGTTCCAGAAGAATGCCGCGAAGCGCAAAACCGCGATCCGCAAGTAAACACATAAATGATAAAAACGGGGTTAGGTTCCATATACTAGATTTATTTCTATGCAACTTCAAAAAATTCAAAAATACATAAACGTGCGTATACAAACATGCAAATACGTACATTTTAAAAACATAAAGCAAAAATCACTAAAACAGAGAACATTAAAAAACATAAAATATACTGACTGCAACAAATTCGATAGTTCAGGATTTTAAAGTAAAGTTTGACCTAAAATTCCATACGTAACATAAGTCTGCCACTTCAATCTAGAGCTCGAATGTCCATTTGTTCATTCAAGTTATAATTTTACAATTTATATCTGGTCCAATTTGATAATAAGAGATTCAACGGGATAAGTGTGTTTACAATTTCGTGATAAATAATGTTATTTAGGTGTTCATGGCATAAACCGCACACGTCTGTTTTATTTACTTACGGCCGGTCTTATGAAGGTCACTAACCTGACGTTAACTTTAAATCGCTGTTAAAATAAACAAAAGCTCATTAAAACGTTGGCGTTTATGACATATTATTCATTAGTAAACAAATTGTTATGCGCTTTTGTTTATTTTAACAGCAAATTAAAGTAAACGTCAGATTAGTGGCCTTCATAAGACCGACCGTTACTGCCGGTCTTGTAAAGGCCACTAATCTGACGTTAACTTTAATTCGCTGTTAAAATAAACAAAAGCGCATCAAAATGTCAGTGGTTATGACATTTTATTCATTAGTAAACAAATTTTGATGCGCTTTTGTTTATTTTAACAACAAATTAAAGTTAACGTCAGTTTAGTGGCCTTTATAAGATTGGCTGTTAGTGTGTGAAAGTTGAAACAGTTAACGTTGGCTATTCTATCCGCGAACGGCAAAGCAAATATCCGCGAACGGCAAAGAAAACGGAGCACAAAGGTGCCCCGCGTAAAATCAAATCAGCGAACCGCAAAGCCGCGAACGGCGAGGTCTGACTGTATTAAGTTACATAATCGGTAAGTGCCTTAGAACAGGCCGAGAAAAAATTAGAAAAACGAGGCCCGAAGGGCCGACTTTTGCTATTCTTTGAGGTCTGTTCCAGGAAGGCACTTAACGATCGAATCTCGTATAACATTTTAGCGCTATCAACAAATAAAAATAAACAGCGTTGAATGTTACAAATGTTGCTTGACTAAAGAGGATGCGCGATTGTTTCTATAGTAACCAAATACAAAATAATTTTCAAACAACAATCCTATGGCCGTTATATTTATAACGGACTTGTTATTTTGTTGTTGTCATACCAACCAACAAGGATACGGAAAGTTGTCCTTGTCACAGATAACGAACCCTAAAATAAGTAAAAATAGGTTGGTAGCGCAACAAAGTGTTTTTAACTTAATTTCCTCTAGATTCCAAAAGAACTTGCCAATGTGTTACACGCCTAACTAGTTGGGTGCCCATTTTGTTACAAAAACAATAAATAAAAATCAATGTCTTTGCATTTAGTATCTTAAGAAACTAGCTCAAACAGGTTGCGGGAGAGGGGTCATGGGGATGATGAATGTGTAATAAATTCTCCCACTTTTTATGAGAAATAATAACCTAATAAATAAGTCGTTATGTTCAACGATTCTATGGTGAACCACGCGTAGTAGATGAGCCGAGGCGAAATACGGGCACCAAGGAGATAACAAATACCAAAAGAAAAAATAACAACGGTTAATATCAAACATCAGCAATAAGTTGATTCAAAACGACGAAAATATTACACAGAAAGGCCTTAATCAAGGGAAACGTTGACATAATTTTATTATAAAGTAATCCGAATTTTTTTGGTTTTTAGAGCATCCGTTGCGTTTCAATTATTTTATTGAAAATAAGCATTTTAACAACTTTCAATTAGACATTTGTAGCTGCTATTATTGTAATTAAACAAAAACTAAAACACTCGAATAATACACACATATAATAACAACATCCGATTTGCTCCTAATTATAGAGATAGGTAAGGTCTAGCTACTGGAAACGTGTGGCAACTGCAAACTCTGTAGAAGCTATCCAGAAAAGGCAATAATTATAACGTCATAGTGTCAACAATGCGAACATAGACGCAAAGCAAGTCTACAGCTATGAAGTATGTACTGAAGTTTAAAGGACTTCCTGAAAATGTATCTATTATTAAAGGGAAAGCTTTCATCAGATCTGGGGCATGATTAACTCACGATAATAGTCGCCAGAACGACAGAGATGCGGGAATTTTGGTCTGCGACACAGCTGACCCACGCAGGTGATCGTTGGGGCGACAGAGATGCCTGACTATAAATGTTGACCCAAGAATATGTATACACAGCTGGCCGAGAATCCACTAGGGCCGCGTAGGTACTTGTGCGTATGCGAGAATTCAATCACAATCACTTTTGGGGACATGGCAGCGCTTAATCCATGATAACGGGAGCGTCTAACATGTTTAAGGCGTTCAAAGTTAACATAAATCCGGTTAAATACCGACTATTACATAAAAAGGATCGCCTGCACTCGCACGTCTGGCTTCATACCCGGTTTACTGCCTAATTTCATCTGTCAAATTCAAGAAAACAACGAAACAATGAACGTAATGCGCTCACGGCGAGAGCCGGGCTTGAGTGACTGCTCTACCAAGCTGCCGGTCCCTTCTAGGTGCTATGCGGGACTGAGAGGTAAAAGTCGACGGTGTCGCACATTTGCAAGCCGCGGCAGTAAGCAGAACTAAAATATTGCCCCTGCCATAGATCAGGGGGCGAAAGTCGCGCGGTAATTTAAAATTTAATAATAGCATAAAACGTATAATATAATTATCATATAAGTAATTTTTAGCAGTTGTACTGCTAATTTTAGCTGCGTTTTAACAATAGTGGATAAAAATGTATTGAATCTCCAGGCAAATTATCGGATCTTATTTTACCTTTTAACCGGATTATCAACACTCGAAAATAATAAACTGCTTAAACCAACGCTGATTTAGTGATTTACAATAACTAATCATTTTTTAGTACTCCCATGGTCTCTAGCGCTTCAGTACAAATTGTCTGTCTCTGTTATATTGGCTGTTTTTTGTGATCGAATTGACGTGATACATTTTGGCAGTAAATATATAAATGCATTTTTATTCGTTTCTGTTAATTCGCAGTCTTTACATAATTTTAAGGGGTAAATAAATGCCCTGTCTTTACGGTAGATCAGACAATTCTGAAGTTATGAAAAGAAAAATATCATTTACAATATAATTATTTAATTTCAATTCAATGTATATTGTAAAATCCATTACAGTTAGAGGTTTTATTCTCGTAATGTAGTCATTTTTGCTGAACATTTACTGAATTTTTGAAAATGTTAATATTGAGCTTTATAATTTTCAAAAATAAAACGTCTTGTTTTATGTAAAATTCTGTGCCACCTTTGTGTTTTATTTCTGGTCTAAACAGTAATCGATTTTATAAATACGTTAGAAAATATATGACGGTAATTAAAAACTGAAATATTTATACAAGTCGGTGTTAATATTGCACACAAACGTTACTGTATTTTTTTACTAAATGTAACTTTTCTCTGACAGACGGCAACTGGGCTAATTATTTGCTAAAAGTGAGCAAATATTTTACAATAATGTCACGTCTTTAGATTACAGAAAATAAATGGTTATAATCTACTTGTAGCACTAAGTCAAACATTTTGTGTAGGCAACTCATTTGATTATGTACAATTCAGTGTCATATTTTATTTCAAAATTTGACCTATGGCTGTAGTACACATTTCCTGAAACTTTTACTTGAGAATTGACTCTAGCTTTTATGGATTTTTATTGGTGTTTGGTCAAATATGAAATCCTATAAACATTGTTCAAATCGTATGTACCATTTATGTGAGATTCGATGGATTTTTGATAACCATATTTGTAATTATTGACTTTTATGAAATTAGTTACGCAATACACAGCGACCTTTTGCAGAAATAAGAAGATTATTGTGTTTTTCTGCTGCCAAAATCAGACCAGTGGGAAGCAAACCAAAATTGTTCCTATTATTTCCCATATATTTTATAATTGGTTATTATATTCGTTCAATTCCCTACGTTCACTTTTCCAATCGCAGCCAAAGCCAAGCTATTGGAAAAATGTTCACTTAATCTGGGCTTAAACTCTTATGCCGAGTTTTCAGCAGGAACCTTTCCTTTATCTGACAAAATTTTCCGACTGTCAATCCATCTCTATTATTACATTTTAGCGCCATCCATTTCCCGAGCCTAAACAGAATCGTTTTTGGAAATTCTGACCCACATTCGGATTCGCGCTATATTTAGCGACGTCAGATGTCACATTATTCTCCCCGAAAGAACTTCATACGCGGTTCAAATTTAATCCGCTGATTCAATTTTGCGGAAACTACATTGCAGGAAATAGAAAATTCATACACGTGTTCGCCCGACCATTGGCCGGTGCTTTTCTCGTTTCGCCTTTGCTTAATCGTGAAGTTTTTAAGACAGAATCATCATTGCTAATGCAATAAAAATTTCAGATTTGTCTTTAAAAAAATCATTTAACACTGGTAGCATCCATTATAAAATGTTCTGCTTTTCCCCATTTCCAGGTATTTGTGCCAGAAAAAAAACTAAACCAAAAACGAACAAGCTTGTAGCTGGCACATGAATATTTTAGTAAGCGTGGGATGTAATACATTCAGACGCGAAAACTGCATGCTTTCTAACTTCGTTAAAAATTAAACCGCTGCGTTGTAAGTAGAAACAGTTCACGTTAATCCGTATTTTAGTTAAAACGTGATTCTCACATAACATTATCAGCTCTGACTCGTTAGTGGGCCGTGGCCGAAGCAGTTTATTCGTTTCATTTTAATTTTTAATTTGAAATGCACACCGGTGCGCCGACAAAAGTATGAATTTGCTTTTTGGGCTTTTTGACCCCGCATTGTTGACCCCTCGGCTTGGAATATGCCGCACACTTTGATCACGTTTAACTATTTATTGCCCAGTTCAGTATTAAAATACGAGGAACCGTTAAGCCAGCCTATGTGGAAGAAATATTAATTAGTAGGAAGAGATGCCTTATCATAATTCCTGTGTAATCAGATTAGAGATTCCCATGCTTAATTTGTAAAAGCGATAATATATAAGGCGCTTAGACACCTGAGATGTCTAATAAATAATATGATTATATTTTTAGTTTCTGTCCAACTACGAAACTAAACTACTATCTACTACCACTACCAAATATGATTTTCATCATTTAATAAAGCTCAACTTGGGAACTCTACAATTCTAAATTATGGCGCTCTATTTAAGAATGTAAGAATGTTCCCATAGTTAATGTAAAATATTTGGAGGAAGTCTAAGTTTTACATAATAAAGAATTTGCTAACATCTATAACAAATGGTGACTTCACTTAAGGCTATTACGAAATCTACTCTTATAAAATAATTAGATAATTTACATTGCGTTCTAAATCCTGGAGAAAAGGTAATGTTAGAAAGCTTCCCAGAGGAGTGGCGTGCTGTTGTTATTGGTTATATCAAAAAATAATAGTTGCATGTAATGTTTCAGTAGTGGAAAAATACCTATAATTATGTAACCATAAACTAAACTATATCGTACCTGCATTAACCTCAATTAATTTTATCTAACAATGAACTCAAAATTGGTACTAATTAAAACTTTAATTGTAAAGCTAAGCGCCAACCTACTAATCATATAATTATGGGCCTATATCTAAACCAACACATTTTACAGCACTATCGAACTGTATATTAACAATAGATAAATAAAGTAAGCATAAACATTGTTTGCAAACATCTAAACAACAAAAATAACAATAAAACGCAAATCGAATTGAAAAAATAATGCTGGAAGCCAGAATTTAACATATTTTAAAAGTAAATTCGCAGGATAAGAATATTTGGTAAACGAAAGCATTGTTTAAAAGCATTCTGAAGCTTGTCATAGCAGTTCATTAAAACTGACTATTGCTCCAGTCAAACCTGCAAATTGAATTTCGTTTTAGGATCGCAAATGTGCCACGCCAATCTGGAAGTGATTTTTATTTAATTGCACGATAGAAGCACACGTTTAAAAGCTGTCGAAGCAACTGAAAATAAAGATTGGCTCGCCCATATCTGGGTCAATCGAAGCCATGCATTTTTTGAATATTTAACGTGAAAAGTATGAAGCCCCGGAATTCTGATTTTCTGGAGGAATATATCGTTTCGTAAAATTCTAAATTCTGGAGAATCTTTGAAGCTATTGCAAATATCAAAGTTTGAAAAGCAACACCTTCAAACATCTGTCTGTCACTTTGACGTTTTGTGACTGATGAAAATACGAGAACTGTCGTTGCGCTCAAGGATTTACGATTTTACCGTCACTGATATTGCATAGCTCAGTGCTTACCTATATTTCACTTGTTTTTATTTTTTAAATGCTTAATTTGGCAACCCTAAATAGAGGCAATAATCTTCCCAACTCTCTCCAATTTCTCCAGTTTCTTGTTACACACAAGCATGTTGGTTTAGGAAATCACATTCACATTAAAACTAAAAAACTAAAACTAAATGTGATGAAATGTGAACTTTCCGAATTTTTGTGAAACAATCCGCATCGCTCTCGGTATATTACTCCTGAACAACATCGAAATATCAGAAGCGTTGAAGTTGTATTATCGACAACAAACGAGTAGTCCAAGTCGATCTGAATACACTGAAATGAAAAATTTCAAGATATTGAAACTATAATCATATATGAAATAGTGTTATGATCGTTTAAAAATCAACGCCGAAACAAGAAGAAGGGATTAGCATGTTCCTTTGGTTGAACAGTCTTGTACCGCAGCCATTCCCGCATATCGGCGCATCAGTGTATCCGTATTGCGTTCCTCTGTGGAATTCTTTCGGAGGCGAGCGAATCTGCTGTGACGTCACAACAGACTGGTAGGATTGGTAGGAATTGTTTTGGTTGTCCTTAATATCAAATTTAAAGTAAAAATCAAACTATTGTGACTACATGGACACATTTGAGCGACCGGTTAGGTAAACAGTGCAGACGGAGGGCGGTTCTTTACAAAAGGTTAAAGTTATTCATCATCACAAAAGCGACGCCAATGAGTCTGTATACAACAAAATAAATGTACTCAGATAAAAGCGAGAACTCATAAACGCAACGCTTAACCATAATGAAAATGCTATACATATCTCAACCAGGTCCTAACTCAGTTTGCAGTAACTAAAGCACAGATAATCATAATAAAATGTATAAATAGTCTATAACGTGGCACTTAGATACAAACGTTAAGTACACCGGGTTCTGAAAATATAACAATCAAAGGTATAAATACAATAATAACTATGCTTAATAAAAAAACTACATAGATTATTCAAATTTAATGGTGAATGAACTAACTAAAGCAAGTTAAACTTCATTGAGGTCTTAAGGGAATCTCCAAATCCAAGATTATCGCACAACAAAGTGAAATCCTAGGAATCCCGTAAGGAACTTGTCGAAGGCGCCGCTAAATTGGCACAGCAATTAATTTCAATATAATGACTCCATTTAAACTGCACGGGGAATCTGAAGGATTCGGCCCGAGCACTCTCCGCCCAACAATTTACAAGTTAACAGTTAATAAAGGGCAAAACCTAAGCTGTTGCTCCTAACGCTGCTATCTGAGTCAAAGACGCCTCACCAGCTGGGAAACTCACACATCCTAGGAAGCAGTCATACTAGGAAAACTGGCCAGGCGTGTACGGTATGGGACGAAAACATGACGATACGGGAATATGCATGGCCAGGTCATAATATCTCACTACAGGAATATGACCGGTAAAACCATCTTGCTGCAGGAACGTGGCCCATAAAAACAGGATCGAGAACAGCTAGAAAACCCCCGAAACTGTAAACCAATTCGGTAGTATAAGAAGATAGGCTCAAATTACCGCATGCAACTTGCTCCTAACGGTCGAAATCGGGCTGAACAGAAGGCATCTAGGCTTGGAGCGGGCAAAATCAGAACTACGGCGCGGACCGTTCAAAAATTACGTCAAATGATTCTAGTCCAAAATACGACATCTTTCACCCGGAATGTCCTTCTTTGTGGCGGCCATAGGTGTAAGGCTGAAATGTTTGAATGTATGCATATTATCATATTTTATTTACTGTATGGTTCTTCTTTTTATTTTATTAGAACTTTCTTTTGTTTTTATACTTTCAATCTCCCTTGATGTTCCAACCGAGTTGAGTTGGAGGTCTTCTGCTTTGTTGTTTTTGGTGTTTAGCCCACTTTGCAATTCTGTCTATGTTAATCCTGTCTATATGGTCTTTTCATTGCCGTTTTCTCTTGTCTCCTCCAGCTGACTTCATCTTCTATTTGGAATTCTTCGCTTATGCCGCTACATCTGATTTTATCTCATCAGTCATTTGGTCTTTGACGTTTCTGCTGCGTTCGTCAAAATCGGTCTTACACATGTTTTGTAAATTTTTACTTTACTCTTTTTATATATTTCTTTCTCCAGATTGTCCCTCTTAAACTTCTAGAGATGTTTTGTAGTTTGATGTGGAATTCGCTCTAACTTGCTCTATTAAGTTTCTGTCGGTTGATATTTACCTTCAAGGGTAGTTGAATTTCATCACTTGTTTTACCGACTTAGCGCCAGCCATCCGTTTACAGCGAATAAGGTATTTCGAGATTACCATAGACTTAGTTTTCAGCGGTCCCTTTAAATATAAATGGGTGACGCTATAAGTCGTCTTCGGTTGCTACGATTACCTAGAGTGAGTACCGTCAGCGTAGCATTTTCTGAAATTTCTCTACCATTTGGTAACCTGTTCCAGGTGTTTTAACTTCCTTAATTATTTCATTCATTATTACGCTGAACAATGTCAGGATTAAGCTGTCCTGTATGATTGTCATCCGTATATTTTGTAAGGTTCAAATCGCCCGCACACAATTTCCAGTCGCCGAGGAGGTTTTGTATGGGGAAGCCCCGCCCCTAATCCTTAAATATACAATCTTTTTTATACGTGACGGGTGCTCTTTTAATTTCAGCCTGCGACCTGCCCCTACGCCACTGAACTGCTGGACACCTTTTCAGGCTGTTGCAATGTATAAGTATATTTGCGGAACTTACGAAGACTAGTAAGATCAAACGACTTATAGATATGTGACAGAAGTATAGAAATATTTTAAGTGAATATCAATAAGTGCGGAAGTACGTAAATAATCTAAATTATTAAACTATCAAAACGTAGGAAGTTTGAAATATGGCATAACCACGCATAGAAATTTGTAATTTAAACTTCGAAAATATTGATGTGTATATTATATAGAATATCCAAACATATCGAAAGTATACAAATAGCTTATGTAGTATTTATATTTCCACAAATTATTGTAATATTGAAACCCTTTCTAACTGATGAAGTACCAAGATCATCAAAGCGATGGCGATAGCGTCTGTATCGACATTATTATTATATTTTTTTAAGCTAAAAACAATACGTGTCTCGTGTCTCAGTTCGCCATATGTTTTGTATGATTAATGCATTGCTATATTCCATACCTAGGTTTTCACATAGTCGACATGTAGTATTTCGGATACTTAACGCTCGTATCAACAGTCGCCAGGAAATAGAGCCAAACACCTAAACACAAATTTGAAACCATTAGAAATATTAAAAATCAACTCCTGAGTATGCTGTCAGTCATCATCGTGGCTTGACAATTGAGATCTATTTTTTCGTGAAAAGCTATAGTCTGAAAGAACGATTCGCGTTAAATGAATTTATTTACACCAACAATAATAATAATAATAATAGATATGTAGATAGATGACTTAATATCTCGTTCGATCGTAACAAACGACACAACAGGATGATATTTTGCAATGAAACTGATATTTCTGCACATGTGGATTCTATCAGTTAGGTTAAACAATGTGGACGGCTATTGGAGATGATATAGTATAACATACAACGTGAAACATAACCTTTGAAACGAATCCACTAGAAAGAAAAAAGTTTTACTTAAACTCCATTCGCCTTGAGGTGTTGGGAAAATAAAAAGTAAACCGTAGATACATTCCCGACTCCTCTGACAGTAACTGGAGCGTAGTGTAGCAGTGTCCATTTTACAGCGAAGTCGAAGTATTAAGATTCAACTTTATCTGTTCGAAAGTAAATCGTGTTGTAAATCGGAGATCAGGTGAACCCGAGAAAGTGGCCACGCCAGAATCCCGTCGAGACGCGTGCGGTTGAGTCCAGCAGGAGAACTCCTCCATCAGGGACCTGTAACTCATCCCGAAAGCTCGGAGCCGCGACCGCAAGTCCAGCGACCATTTCCCGTTGATTGGCACGGATTCGCGTCAACTTGGTCTTCGGGGACATTAATAATGCACCCCCCGAGCATTCGTTATACAGTTGTAAATCGCGCTTCCAACTTCCATCCTGGAGAGCGCAAAAGCCGAGAAGAACTGTAATAAATGCGTACCTACGCGTTTTAAAATCAGACATCGGATACAATGGAACGAATTGAGATTTCCCTGGTGATTGTCTCGTGAAGTCTCGTCAGACCATTCAGCGACGACGTGCGAGGCATCCGCATCGGCGAACGCGTTTCTTTATGTTTCATCTTTCTCCCGAGCCACCGGATTCTGACACGAAAAGTGATATTTTAATAACGCTAAGTGATGCCTTGTAGCCGTGCCTAAAGGGCCGACAAACTAACGTTTACCGTTTCTGGTGGAATTAAAATGGGCCCTGGCAGCTTTCGATCCTTTGCCCTTAGAAAAGTAGATGCAAACGGCTCAGTACAGATTCTACCCCACATACTAGCCAACGGATCTGATAATCTCAAACATTTTAAATCGACTCGTCATTAAGTCGATTAGTTCAATCTGGCAATAGTGCAAGCAGCTAAATCGATTGGTTGGAAATCAATAATCTTTAACCATTGAATCTTTCCAGTCGATGGTAATCAAATTAGTGCTGAATACATCAATCTCAGACTACAGAAAATCCACACAATATTGTAAATACTGACATTAAAAAATCATTTAAATCTAGAAAGTAGGTACATCATTATCAGTATCAAAATGTCCAGTGGGGATTTCAAATAGAGCAGATACGCGAAAACTCAGCAGATGTTTGAACAACCTGTCCAGCAAAGGAAAGCTACACCGATGCGCTTGGCACAAAGTGGTAATACCCATGTACAATTTTTGCAGGCGGTTCGTCACCAGTGCTAAGCCGGAAGTTGGTTACCACCAAAGTTAAATGAGGTTGTCACTTGAAAACAGAGTAAACTTGGTAGCTCTACGACCTGAACGGTATCAATGCTAAATGCTATGTAGGGAAACTTATTTTGAGTTCTGTTTGAAAAATGGGCAATGAGACTATCTACGAGCAGTCAGCATGAATCCATACGCGATGAACGTAATTTCTTTCCATGGCATTGTCGGGATGCCGGAGGGTTGCGAAACGATAGATTGATATACACTATGCCATTGTACAGAGCGTAGCGTTCCACAATACAGTATGTTCCATTAAATGTATCCGACCATCGGTCGATATGACATCTCGTGAAACTCGAAAGTGCATGCTATTCCGAATTTCAAACGTAAGGACTGCGTTTTGAGGAACTGCATATCCGGCATACGTAGCAATTTGACTAAAATCGGCAGGGTAGGGCTCCTCCGCGGGTCTTCAATGCTACCCCCCCCCCCCTTTTTCTCTCTTTGTATGTCATATGCATGCCGGTATTCCATTTTTAAGCGATCCTAATAATTTCAAAAACAAAAATCAACACATTCTAACTAGTCGATAGTCTTTAGTCAAAAGGCAACGATTAATTAAGTGTCGATTTCAATTAGTGCAGCATTGTTGTAAAATCACTAGGCTTAGAAATTTACAAATGAACTATGAGCCATAAAACGTAGGAAGTTGATCTCAACCGAAAGTTGCCTTGATTCGGCTGGTCAGTAGTCGTATAATCGGACCGTGTTATTCATGCGGTCACAATCTAAAAGCAGTGAAAGAAAAAACCCTTCTATAATACGACTGCGCTTTTCCATGCATAACAAGACCTACAAATTATTATAGAATATCGAAAAAACCAAAATATATTGCCTGAAATCAACAGTCAAAGATGAAATAAATCTGTACTCGAAAACGTGAAATATCGTTTGTCAAAAAAATGAAAAATCAATGAAGAACTAAAATTGTTGACGTAAAGAACGAAGTTCGCCTTACTAATTGATAGATGTATTTTTAAACATATACCTAAAGACATATTTGTAACGAAAACTTTCAAGTTTTTGTTATATGTTTGAAACAATTAAAATAGCATTGTGTATCGTAACTTCACAACTACTGTAAATTTATCAAGACTATCGATTGTCAGTGTAATACGAGTATTTATGTATTGTTATACTATTAATGGCCTATTGTAATTAAATTACTCTAGCTCTATCAACTTTTGTAAAGTGCCCGGCTAATAAATGTATTATTCTAACTTCTATATTAATAAAATGACTTTCAATTTACAGGGTTAGGTCGCTACATCCAAAATTAAACTGCTGCTTTAATAATAATAATCTAAAGTTCTAAGTACACAATTATTTGTTCGCACTGTATATGCTGCGATATTTAACTGATGAGAATTTCCTAACGTGATATTTCTAACTGGCGGGATCTTGACTATTTTAAGATAGTTGCCTGGTGTCGAAAATAACGTAAACAAGCACCGTGTTTTATTTAAATTGTCCACGCGGTAACCGCTGGTGCTATGCGAGAAAAATTGAAAGTAAGCATACCACGTCACGAAACAATACCTTCTACTGACACTACTACCGGAAGTTAAACGCAAACCGACGCTATTCGAACAGAATCACAAAAAGACACTTTTTAGCTGGCAAAATCTGACCTTTGGATTACTTCTACGGTGATCTCGGTGCGCCTGCAGCCTCGCTGAAGGTTCCATGATGCTCTGGACAGGATATCGTTACCGGCCTGCTGTTAGTAAGGCAGGAATGTGGACTCGCACCACACCTGGATATCGGCTGCAATCTCGATCGCTTTTGCATGGCTTTCGCTGAAGCCGGGGGCACACTATAGGGCTCTTATGCACCACACGTGTACTGCTCACTTATGCACCTGGACAGGCACTTACAAAATTGGCTGGACCTTCGTAAAATCACTTCGAAATACCCTTGGTGGGTCCTCTTCTAATAGGCACAGCTTCTTTCTGTGACTAGCAGGTGTTTCATGCCATCGTTGTCGTGTTGTGTGTTCTGTGGGAACACTTGTATTATCTATTGTCACCATTGGGATTGTGTTCTATAGTACTTGATGTTTTTATCTTTGAGCGATTTTTTCCAATTTGTAGTTTCGAGTCTCTCTAGGTTTTTTGTCATGTCTTGCTTTTATTTTTCATCAGTCGTTCCCTTTTCCCACTTCTGTTATTTACTAATCCCTTATCATCCTTGCCATCTTTCTTTCGCATCTATTCGTTTCTACGTACTTTAATTGCACCCTCAGTTATTTCTTTGATTTCTAAACGTGTTCTTCTCCATATTTATCATACTCCGCCATATATACCTAGTAACATTCTTCTCTGATGCACGGTCTAATTATTTGTTTGTAGATGTTCATATTTGTTCTGCTTATTAGTTTTCATTTTAGGATATTTCAAGTACTTGCAATTGCTCTGTTTCCTTCTCTATAGTTTGGTTTATTTATTCGTTTTTGGTTTATTTTTAGATTTGTCGGGCAATCGACAAGCGCAAGCGATATTCGCAGCTTCTTTTATGCTTCTTGAAGGATTTACACTTCTTGGCTTTAAGCCTACCTGCTCGTCAAATAAATAGACTTGTGACATGGTGCTTGATCATGGTGCAAACCCATTGCTACTTTAGGCATTTCAAGAAAAAGAACTGCGTTTTTGGCTGTGAAAAGAAATTTTTAATTGTATATCAATATTTCGCAAACGAACAATTTTTGCTTCAACTATATTATTTTCATATTTTGTGCAAATATCAAAATTTAGTCTTTATTTATTGTACTACGTTTTATCTTCAAATTAAGAAATTGTTCAACTTGTAAACAAAATTATTTAAATATTCGAGTTTAAGTTAAAAATCAAGATCTTCGTCAATTATAAAAATTCCAACAAAACTTTGTGGTATTTTATATTAGTGTATATTAATACCGCTATTTCAATTGAGGTAACTGAACAATAAGGCTTTTCGAACAATTGAATGATATATGGAGATTAAATTGTTTGGCCTGTCCGCCTTATCGATTCCCGATTGTTGGAGCATCATTTCTATTATTCTTGTATCAGCTTGCGTATCTAAATTTATCATTTGCTAGTTTTTCCAGCAGGAAAATAATTGTTAAAATGATTTTCAGAGTGAAGGACAAATCAGCATTTAAAGTGTCATTTTCCAATTGTTACTCCTGGCTTGCTACGAATCGGTAATAAAAAGTGCAATTGCATTGTGAATTATTTGCATCCATTTGTCCTTTAGTGTACGCACGTATATATTTCGCGGCGTGGTGATTGACACTAGGCTATTATTCCACTCCTTTGTCTAATTTGCAAATGTCGACTTCCGACCTCACTGTCGTGATAAACGATCTAGTTGGCAATGGAAAGTGCAATATTTGATCCCGGCCGCTAGATTCGCGCGGGGTGGAATTCATTATCTACGTGCGTCAAAAATATGTATTTCAACAACGCTACAAAAACCGAGCGATCATAAACAAAGGGCGGAAGTTGATGGCTTCACACGTGGCAAACACCTGAGTTTAACATCTGTGGAGTGTCCATCCGACCGGCGGTTCTCTCTGTAATTATAGCTCAATGCAGTGGCGAAACGAAAGGGCCTAAGGGAATTTGGCCTCCCTCAAGCAAAATTTAATTTTACGTCTCTGCGCTAACCGTTTTAGCAAGTGAGACCATATGTTTCCTAGCTGGTGCAGTTGTGCTGGCTAATACCAGAGAATCTTTTATACTTAATTTATGCGCTGGATTTAAGATATCGTAAATTAGATTTAACATAATTTTTATTTAATGGAAGCTTTTTATAACTGTACTCTTATAGATTATGTTATTTTCGCGACTGAATAGGCTCTCTGTAAAGTACCTTTGATCGATGAAGTTTACCTTCTATGATTATTTCCAAAATAATATAGAGAATGCTCATTGCATGGGCACGTACAATGGGTGTCGGTCAAACGCTTCCGGTAGTTAACCGCGGTAACATCATAGCCGGCCGAGCTTCGGAGAGCACATTAAGCTGTCAGAACATTTTAATAACGATGACAGTTGAGTAAACAGATTTGATTCACTGACGAGGCAGGCAAAGTTAACTCAAAGAACTGTAGGTACTACCCACTTTTTTTTACGAACTTCTTTAAATCTCAGATTTTGACACTGCTGCATAGGATGTCATGGAAGTGAAATAGAGTAGCTCGCTGGGTCACCTGACCTTTTACCAATGATTTCCTTTATGGGTGGTTAAAAATTTTTGTGTTCTGAGCAATTAAAGAATATAAACAAGTCCCTCATAGATACAAACACCATAAATCTTATAATCACCTAGGACATTACCGGGGTTGAGCGGAATTCCAACCAAAATGGCTAGCTTTAAAATGAGCTACGGGTAGTCGGCGTCAATCTACACGCGATGTAAAAGGAGCTCTTCCCAGGACTTTGTCGCGAAGAGTGGACAACGGTAGTTCGAAGATTAACTACGAGCAATCGACTGAATCAATCCAACATGACGTTCGATATTAACATACCGGATGTTACATTTCAGTTTTTTTAGCTGATAGAATCCAGGTTGTTTTCCTGCTTTTTTCTTATTTTCCATTACAATGGGCATGTGAAATTACATCAACTTATTATTGACAGTAATGTGGAATATTTTGCTAAATTACTTCCTGCGTAAACTACAAATTCTACAAGAAGCTACAGAAGGAAATAAACCAATACTTATCATAATATTAAACCTGGGCCTATTTATGAAATACTGGTAATACTGGTACTGATTGTGGTGCTGATAGTTTTTCTCCAATCCGCCTAGATTTTTAACTTCACACAAAATGTCTGCCAAGACGTCGTGATAAAGAAGAAAAAGAAAAAAATATGTATTGGTATTAGTATTGGGAATGGGGGAGTAAAAATGTATAAATAGCAAATTTTATATTGATTATTTCCTTCATATCCATAATAATGCGTCATTAGCCATGGTTTCGGTTCATTTAATAATGATAAAAATTCACACGTCAAAATTTAACCGCGGTTAAAAATGTATTAGAATTTAATCGCTTCTGAATAATTTTGACATCATTATTAAAGGTGGTGCACCAACTTAATTTTATCTATTCAGTCAGGAAATAATCATGCCGAATATCCCGCGCGCATGTAAATTAGCCTGAATATTTTTTTACGATTTTTGCCAAACTATTTTACTCTGAAGAAATATATCTCGTAAATTTCCTTAGGAAAACATTCTGACAGAAAACGTCAAAATTAAATCGGCTTTAATGCACTTGCGATATTACTGTTGAATAAAATAAAATACGTTTTCTCTCATAATCTTATTTTCGGGGTAGATTCATTCCCATATTTTTCTTAAAACAGTTCTACAACTCCCTGTGTGACAGGATTTTCTACGACTTATTTTGTCTACCTGTCTTTTGGTCTGCCTTTAGGGCTTGTAAGGGTTCGTCATTATTGTGACTTCTTTATATCAATTTGTTATCTTTTGCTCTTGTTCTGCCATGTTGATTGATTTTTTCTAAAATTCAGACATCACATCCGGTCTTACTGGTCCTCTGTATATTAATAGTTCCGTTTGCTTGCTTTCTGTTTGCGTTTATTCGATCGTACGTACATTTTCCTATTCACAAATCTTGTTTCTTGGATCTATTTCTCTGTAATTATGCAAATGTCTCATATAGTGCTGTTATATTTTTCGCAACAACCACAACCTCATCGGCGTATCTCTTCAATTAGTATAGGCCCTTGCCCCTAATTTCTCTTGTGATGTTTTTTAATACTATGTTAGGTAAGACAGACAATCTTTTTGGCGTACTCTGGCATTAATTAAAACGCTATTGCTTGTCCCTGCTGCTATCCTTATCATTGCCGTGGACCCCTTCAAATTCATTTGTGTCAGTTTTATCAGCTCTCCTGGTATCCGTAGATTTTTCATGCCCCTTAATAGACATCAACTGAAAAGGCTAATGTTGTAAAAACTGCAAGCACTGTTAAGTGTGTGATATAAGATTTCTCCAGGGCTGCTTCAGCGACGAGCGTTGCTTTACAGGATGGATACAAAACGGTAGATAGCAAAACGATGCGAGGGTTCCTTTAAATATATCCGATACGGGAGTCGAAATGAAACTCCGCGGCACTCAAACGAGACGGAAATCGTAATTTCAGATTGGTAGGCTGCATTTTGGGAGCTGGTAATATCGTCGTAATTTGCCGAAATTGGCACGGTATTGGGCTTCCCAAACATAGAGATTCACGGAACCATGACGCTCACATCTGTTTCCTGTGTCTGAACTTGTAGGACTCAACGAAACACACCCCTTCTTTTTTATGTGCGCCAAATACAGTGGCGGCGTTTTTCGATAGACTTTTAGATTGATTGCTTACGATATAAAATAAATATAAATATGTTTATTAAAACAAAAGTAGTCAATTTTATTTATAGTAGCGTTATAAGCTACTCGAATTTGAGAATTCTGTGCAAACTCAAATACAATTTGCAGCCTCTACCATTTTAGATTTCGTACGAATTGTATTATCGAACAATAAGTTGGTGATTATTGTTATGTTAACAACTCAAACGAATTATCGACAAATATGTGAAGTTATTTCGTGTTTAAAACATAACCTTCAACAAAAAGAACAAATTAGGAAGCTCTAAACCCATACACATTAATTATACTTATTTGCAATTTATTTAGTCGCTGAAAAAGAGCATCCTCAGATGCTACCTGCTTGCGCCTGTAATCCGGCTATCTTACTTCAGATTAGAGGACACAAAAATCGGCTAAACTGCCGCAAACCACAATTAATTACAATCCAACAAGTCGCAATTTACGCGCAAAGACGGCCCACCCGATGAACGGTGCGAAATGAAAATTACTTTTGGACTGCCTGTTAGCGGGTTTCTAAAATTCCACATTTGCGCAATTTCGCTTTTAAATAAAGATAATGCGGTAGCGTCATTACTGTCGCAATTTGGCGGTCTAACGGGAGTCCGTTCGTGCATTTTAAATATCTCGTCCACCATAACGAGAATGACCTCTGATTAAGAGGTTAAAATAGTCGCATTATAGAGGGAAAATGGTCCTCGAGGGATCCCTTGTCCTCTATAAAAATTGTTTTATATTTTCTGGTAGTATAATAGCCGCTATAACGGTTTTACATTAACATGTTAGCGTATTATTATTATATTAGCGTACAGTGGTACAGAATTTATTTTGTAGCATTATAGAAAGATATTTGACCAATCCTTCAACGTGGGCAGGAACATTTTTCATTTCTTCATCAGTCAAGTAACGATATGCTTGCTTGGGAAAATTATAGAATTTATCAGTTACTTCATTTGTCTGGAATATTTCATAAATTCCTTTAAATAATTCCGCAACCATTAAAGACTTTTCTGTGTGCTGATTGTTTATAGCTGCAGTGTAATTAAAAAAGTTACCTGACCGTGTCGACAACTAACCAACCATAATAACACAATAGAGAATCAGAAGCGGAACCCACAAAACAATAGTTAAAATGTGATATACTTCCGTCGATGGAATTTTTCAGAGCATTTTATTTCTGTTGACCACATCGTTTTCAACAAAATTTAAAGTGCACTTGATAGTTACTTATTACGCAATCTGAAATTAACACTTTCGCCCTACTGCTACCAAACAAGCGGCTTTCAAACTCAAAAGCTGCATAACCTTGTTTGTCCTGCAAAAATAAAGGTTAGAGCTTCACATTAACCATTAGTTAATCTAAGTACTCCTTTAGTCCCCGATATTTATTTAGGACTCGTACTAAGCCCCTCTGTTCGCTTACGCTCCGATAACTTTTGAGAATTTCTAATGGGATGAATTTACCAATTCGATAGGGCGACTGTATTCTAAATTGAGCTTTTAGAGTTAGTGGTCGCTCTCTCTGTTGCGATGAATAAAATTCAGCCGGGGCGAACGCTGAAAAACTAGCCTTAAAGGCACTGTTTCGCATCAACCGCAATTTAGAGCTATCTACTTTAAGCCAGCCAATTTTTTTATTTCTACCATTTCCTAAAAAGCATACCAGTTCTAAGTAATTATAATTAATGCCATTATAAACTGGATCTCTACTTAAAACGTTGGCCAAGCCCCTTTGTTGACGCTGAATTCCTCTTACTTTAATGTAGTTATTTTTATAAGCACAGCTGCTTTGTAAGAAGGATTTTATAATTTCCTTACAAGCCTCGTGCTGAAAGAAGCAGTTCTTTTAAGTAAAAGCATTGATAAACTTAGGTAGTCTATTTATGTTAATTGAAAACGATGTTTTCTTAAAAATGTTAGTGCAAACATGAATAAAGGCTCTGCATTATTG
>CALNHX010012662.1:0-23461 GCA_940337035.1 Agriotes lineatus
CTACTGATCATTTCTGAAATGTGATTGACTGTCCTTATTTTCTTTTAAAATTGTTAAAGTTCTTGCTATAGAAAAAATGATGTAGTATAACACGACGAAAAGTTATTTCATCTTCTCTTGGAATCATTAACGTTTCGCCGTTAAATCATTCACTCGTGGATAAAATTTAACTTATCGTCTTGTATAATAAATACCATCAACTTCTATTTATAATCGGAACTGAAGTGGTTATTAATGTTATCACACAAGCACCTCGCCATTAAGCATCAAGACACTAATGCAGTTTTGCAATATGGTGCAATCAGCGACCAAGCTGTTAATAGTGTGATGATTTTTTACACCTTTTATACATATGTAAAAAGTGTATGTGCCTGATATCTGTTCCACTGAACAGTCCAGTTCTTCACTCCAATCGAACATTGTTGAGTAACCGAAAAATGAGTACCGCATCTACCGCTCGTCTCGGGTCTGATTTTCCTCATCTCACCATCATATTTATGTGGTATCAGAATGACCAGAGAAGAGATTTGAGACTTGAGAACGACTCCTCGCCCTATACGTCATTTTTCTCAATCAGCTGACAAAACATTGTAATAATGCGTACGATTCTGTAAGCAAACAAGATGGTTTACCATATCGACAGATAGTGGAGGACTTTGGGTATTCCTGCAACTACAGTGAACACAATTTTTGATGAATGTTAGAATGGTTTTACTTGAGAGGCAAAAGAGGCACCGCGTTGGTTTAATGCCGGAAAATACTAAAGAATTCTGAGAATGAAACTTCGTATGCAGAGTTGCATTATCATGGCGAAATCATAAGAGATAAGTATCTCCCATTCTCGATCTTTTTTTTCTACAAATCTTCATGGTCAAAACCAAAATTGGCTATCGTCTTTTGTTTTTGAGTTATAACCAGAAGTTCGATTTATCTTATTTGTTTTATGGCTATATAACGCCTATTTATGAAAACCGAGGCAAGTAATTTCTACATTCTTCAGGCACGTGTTTATTCACAATGCAATGCGTAGTCAGTTTTCAAAAAAGTTTGCAAATTTGAGTTATAACGTAAAGTTGTATTTTTTTTATATAAAAACTATCGGTAGCTGTGGCACTGTGAGAAAGAAGATTCTTTTTCATTCTAGTGATATATATTACATAAGATCGATTTGTTTATTTTCACTACTTTATAGTAAAAACTCACAATTTTCAAATTGTCTATTAATGTTTCTTCGTTTGCTAGTAGAAGGCTTGTACCATTTACAATACACGTAATAAAACTAAGTATCAGATATTACTTTGTTACAATACAGCCGTTTGATTGACAGAATTAATCAAGTTTGATTGTCGCTTATAATATTATACAGAGTTCGTCATACATTTGGACCCAATAGTATATTACGCAACTAGTTTAGGAAAAGTGATGTTTTACTGAACAAGTATGGCTGGTTTTAATACGAGCATTAACGAGTACTTAAACGGCCATACGAGTTCATTAAAACCACTTTTCTAATGCGTTACTTATACTATTTTATCGCATTTTATAACAAATGTGAAATTAAAATGTTTATGTAAAAGTGGCACTAAATTTCTCAACATAGCGAAGCTGAGAAGAACTCGTTTCTATGTATTAAAGCATAAAAATCAGCTCCAGTTGATGTTAATCGTTTGGCAGTACTAAAGTGTATTATTGGTGGTACTGTACACCTATGTCAAATTTGAAGTTAGCAGGTTAGGTTTTACGTCAGTTTTGACACCGATGACGCAAAACCTAACCTGCTAACCTCCAATTTAACAGAGACTTACAGTGCCACCAACAATACACTTAAGCATTGCCTAACGTAAAACGAATCGCCGTTGATATGCAGAAATGTGTTGCTTTGCATAAAAGTACCAAATTCTAAACGATTTTGAATGTAGAAATGTAGTACATTACCAAATTAAATGCGATAAGATTTTATTCTTGATAAAGTCTTGCATCTTCTCAAAATAAAAATGCACCAAAATTAATAACCGCCTTTGTATATGGGGGAGTTGGAAAATATGAAAATGGCTCTAGAATAAAGTATCCTCATTTTCAAAATACACAAAAATGTTAATTAAAAATATGTGCCATAACCTGTCTATAAAAACTATAATTGCTTAGAATTGTTATTGACGTTAGCCATTTATTATTTTTTGTAGATACCTGACACAAAAATTTAGGTTTTTAGCACTAACTTCTGGTTGCTATGTGAACGAAACTCAAGTTTCGATAGTACACCCTTATCATATAATAAGTCAACTTCGAAGTATCTCGTCTAATACTACACATTGTGATAAGAAGAAATAGGAAAAATCAGTGAAATTTGTTTTTAGAGCAGATGACGGTGAATTTATATTTGACACCTACTTTTAATTCTAAGCACCTCTTTCAAATAACATCTTTCCCAATTGTTAAAATAAGCTCGACTTTGTTCTTAAGAATTTTTATATTTTGAAGTTCCCCCGTTTATGAAATAAGATGTTAAATCTTGGCAAGTGCATTTTTAGTTTGAAAATATGCAGATACTTTTATTTAGAATAAAACTCTGTGATAAATGGATAATAAAAAAATTCCATATGTATTTAAATGTATCATGAACACTGTATATTATGTTGTATATTATCACTGGAATGGGAAAAAAATTTCTTTCTAACGACACCACAAACAACTATGAATTCCATATAAAAAATACAATTTTTATATTATAACTCGAATGTCAATTTTTTTATCTACGACCACTACTAAAAGTAGGCCTTTTTAGCGCTAGCTTGTTTCACTAAAAGTGACGTTTTATAGTTTACCGTGGTTAAGAAATCAGCTGTTTATTTTTAGCTCTAGTGCTAAAAGTGAGTGAGGTTATAAAACTACAATTTCGAACTGGAAGTGAAGTTGTAAAGTTAGTCTAGTTGCTTCTTGCGTTACAGGTAAAGTGTTTTTGAAATAATTAAAGCATGATGTAATGAATACAGTCAGATGTGGAGTATCAATAATTATATTTCGTAACTCACCTTGACAGCACTGGCGTGGCAACAATCGCCCGCGCGGCTTGGCCAACTGTTTATTATGACATAAATTAAAAGTGTCGCAGATGCAAACTTTTGTTAAATCGGTATTTATGGATTAATAACGTAAAATTAAGGTCGTAGATAAAATATTGTATGCAACGCGTGCTAAAAGTCGTTTATGCACGAGTTTATGTCTCGTGCATAAACGTTGACTTTTAGCACTTGTTGCATAAATAGCTATTAAACTAACTAAGCTGCTGCATTCTTTAAACAAAAGTGCCCGAAGAACGTAAAATTGAGATACAGCCACAAAATTAAAAAGCCAAGTCGAACTTTCGTTTATAATTCGCAACAGAAGACGGAAGCCAAATTTGGTTTTGACTATAAGGCTTTTCTCGAAAGAAGAGATAGAGGATGGCGGGGTCCATTTTTCAATATCTCTTATAGTTATCGAGATTTCCTATGAAAACATCAAAATTTGCCCACCCTGTACTTATACACATCCACACAGTACGCATTTTATCCAGTGCTACATTTACAAAAATGAATGCTATGTAGCAACCCTATAAACGATTAACAATTACAATCAATTCAGGAACCCTCGTGACGTAAAAGTCACTATCAGTTGGTTAATATGAAAATCGCTAGTAGGATACTAGTAAATTTTGCATTATATTTTGGGGCAATTTTCAGTTTAAATTTCAAGTTTTTGTTTTTTACTTTCACTTTAACATTTGAATTATGGGGTTCATTTTGATTAATTAGGTATCTTCTTATAATTAAAAACATTTTAAATATAATGTTTGAAGTGAAACAAAAACGAAATCTACTTTCAGCCAGAGAAAAGAAGCCGTATGTAAATATTGGTTAGAACGACAAGAAATTTGTCCTGAATTAAATAACAAATAATTGGTCATAACCTTACTTACAAGTTTGACGTTACTGACCGGTAAGTACAATCATCTGAAATAGGAGATACTTAGTAGGTACTTATGAAGTACACTAAAAATTTTGCATTGACAGTGTAAATGTTAAGGGAGTTTCCTAAATGGATTATACTTGTTTATCTCAATTAATGCAGTTGATGGAGTAATTATTATTAGTTGCGGTTAGATATCGTTATCAAACAACTTGGAAAACCTGTAACGTTATTAATTTCGTGATTCAACAAAATTATTGTGTGGTAAATACGGATATAGATATATGTACTGATATAAATCTATTTATATAAATAATTATAACCACAAAATTGCTTTGAAGTGTAGAGAGAGGGTGCTGAAAAGTATTAAGAGAAACGTAAAAGATGCCTATTCTAAATTCGTTGAGTAATAAATTAATTACAATTTTAACATAACCAATAAGATTATCATTGGAAAGGCATTATAACTATAAATATAATTTAATGATACTCGTATTAAATTCGACTACTATATTTTCTTAATTTTCTTCTCCAAGATATTGTTAGTGATACATGATATGGACAGAGATTATAATAAAGGAATGTTGAAATTGAACGAGTAATTTGAACAGTTACAGAAATTAAGTCTAAATAGATAAAATAAAAAATTAACATTAATTGATGAAGATCAACTTTGATTGCATTATTCATTGGGATTCGTAAAATATGGTAGGCTGATTGAATGCATTGAAATAAATAATTAACGAATAAATAAATAGGTTACATCGACAATTGTGTTTGTTAAAAAAATTATGTATTGTTAGTATTATTTTAAATTAATTAAATAGTGTGCATAAATGAATCGTTACTAGATATAAAAAAAGTTGTTTATAAAACATTACCAAATAAGTACTCATAAAGCAGTTGTAAGAAAATTTATGAAAATTAAATATTAAAAATTAATGGGAATAACTGCAATAATTATTATTTAATATGGTATTAAAATAGTTAATACAAAATAACATCATAGAAATATGGAAACAAAAATAATCATCATCGATTGAAAGTGATTTATTGCATTGAACTACAAGTGATGGGCAGTAATTTCATATGATTATGTGAAGAATTGGATCGATACTTGGAAGTAGGAAAATTTGACAGTCGTATAGTGACAATAACAGAAGGACAGAGAAAACTTTACCTGGACAATCGATCGTGATCTGATTGATTTGTTGGAGATTGTGGACAGTTGTCCAGCAGTAACTAGGACGTGGTTTTGGAGGCAGATGAGTGGGTTGCATGTGAGCGAGCGAGCAGAATAGTGGCGGGAATTGGATTGATGGTACAGGCATACAACAGGAACTGGTGGCTGTGGTGATTGGACTAGAGGAAGCGGTAGCTGCTGAAAAAAGTGTTCTTTTCAGGTAACTTACAGGGCTAAAGGTAGGAGCTGGTGGTAACGTCTGACATTGGCAGCTGCAGGAGGTTGGAGCTTGCATCAGTTCATAGGACCAAGGAAGGATTAGCTGTTGGAGGTTTTGAAGGTGTTACCTGTTCGAGAAGGCTGTTGGTGGTGAGTGTTGTGCGTACTGAGGACGTAAGTAACAGAAACAGGTTTGTTAAAATAAGTGTAGATTGAAGTTTTGAATACTGTCAAATGTTGAAAGTAATTAACGGAAACTGAAGCAAAATTTGTTACGGTATGAAAAGGACTTTACGACACCCACCCAAGCTGAGCATCGCACCACGGAATCAGTCCTGAAAACATGACACACTTGCCCTGAGATCGGTTCGAAATAGGCTAATAGGCCACGGCTGGAACGCTCAGGGAGTCGGGCCGTGAGTCACACGATACGTTTCTGGGCAAGCGCGTTGTGGCATATATATACAGGGTATGTCGAAATTATGAGGGCGCCACCAAGCCTGTCTTAACCCGGCTAACCGGGCCTGGACGGTTAGACGGGAGCGAAGCATGCAAAAATACTCCGCCAATAAGATTATTCAAGAGTTGCAAGGTCAAACAACAACCCCGGATTGCTCAAGCAAGGACTGTGATTAGGCGTCCATCCGACCACGACCACGCAGCCGTCCCACCCACCTGCACGCTCACAGCTTCCTCGTTCCGTCGCACAACAATTCGTACAATAAAGGGGCGTCCATCCGCAACAGAACATGCACAAACCGAAACAAACAACAGTTCCCTTAACCAACCAACCATATATTTCACTTCGAGCCACAATGGGGCAGCAGAATGCGTCGCCCTGTATCTAACCTTACTCTATAATTAAGGGCACCAGCCGGCACGCGCGCTCCAAGCTTAACGACAGATGTTGAACACCAGTGAACAGCAATAATAGGTACAAAGATACACATTGCCTTATGCAAGGGCAGCGACGATTTACATTAGCCTTCACGGCCTGAACCGTCTGCAGTCTGAATGAATACACTAGCGTAGTAATGAATAGTAATGAGTAACACTCGCGTTCACAGCGGTAACCAGGTTAAAGGCACATACCTTAATGCGTGGGCGGCGAGGGAGCCTGGTACAGCTGAGTTGCGACGAGCTGCAATCGTAGGTGGTAGGTACCTTCGGTGTTACAACGGCGAAAGGGGGTGAATGCATAACCGCCTCAATGGCGACGGGAGACGCGTCAAGACGCGTACAACGGGACGACGAAAATGATGGGGGCCTCACTCGTTCTGCTGAACCAAATCCTCGTAGGTCGAGATGAAGGGGGCACGACCCCTCACTAATAGTAGCAGGAACTGGGCTCCAAAACACCCACGTTACGCCGAAGATCACTCGACAAATTTCGAATCACCACCACCACACACAAGCGCTCTCTGCCACGGGCTCTGGAAGACTGCCTTCAAGGCGAAACGCCCGCAACATAACTGCTGAAGCAGCACCCGACGGGAAAACGACTGACGCCCCCGCCATAATGGCGGGAGCGCCGCACGAACTCACATACACTATCCGACCTCTTGTTTTAACGACGGCTCTCGGCTGAATGCCACGAGGGAAGCGTTAGCCAAAGGTCACCTTGGCCGCGTCCCCCACGTGACTAAACCACAGCGAATCGCAAGGCGATGAAATGTTGGGCGGTACATGATAATAATGAGTATGAGATAAAAAGTCCAACGGAAATAACTACGTCAAACCAACTTAAGAAGATGGCCTGAGGGACGTAATAACCGCACGAGCGAATCTCCCCAAGCACACCAACAGCACACCACAACTGATCAACAAACCAAAACGCAGTGATGAAGCTGAAAATGAATTCAACCTGCTCACCAAAAATCAACTCGGTACAACACCAAACGATAGAGAAAAAAAATTGTCAAAATCGGTAATCATCAACGTCAAAATCGATAAACCTCGCTAACGTGAACGTCAAAATCGATAAACGTCAGTTCGGTACAACAAAAGTGTCAACTTAGCCCAAGGCTAAACAATGTAAACGACAGGGAATCGAAACTCCCAACTAAGCCTTCGAAAAGACTTAAAAAAAACAAGGTCGGTACCTTCACTCAACAACATCTGGTACTAAATCCGACTAATACGGGATAAAAAATCTGCACTGAATGCAACGAAACATCTCGGTAGTATGAACTGGCTAAGAAAAACAAGAAACGACGGTAAAAATGACGGAAAAGATACTCAAAATATAAAAGACATGGAAAAACACAAAATGAAAACTCAAAAAGGCGATAAACAACAATAAAACACAAAACTACAAATAGCAAATAAGAAAAGACAAGAAAAAACATATAGGAAACAAGAAAAGAAACGTAAAGACAAATGACAACTAAGAAAAAACATATACACGGTCAAGAAAACTAATGAAAATAAACTAAGAACAGGAAAAGACAAGAAAAGACATATAGAAAACAGAAGAAAACAAGAAAAGACAAATAGAAAACAAGAAAGAAGCTCGGTAAAATATGTCGTACTAAGAAAAAAAAACGGTTTGCCAGTCTATACCACTTCGAAATGACGAAAAAAAACATTTGTGACAACGATATAAATGACACAACAAGGCTAGGCAAAGCAAAGCCAGAAAGGCCTGAAAAGCCCCGCGTTGAGCGACAAAATTAAGACACACAGCGCAAAAAAAAGAAAACCCCAAAATGAGGTCGAGCGTTGTCGTGCACCAATAGGCTCCAAACGTTGGAATAGCCAAAATTAAGACGTACGACGGGTGGGCTTAACGAGACTACTACCGTCCAACAACAACAACAAACAACAAGCCCCACGCGATTGGGCCGCCAAAATTAGCCTGTTACGGTATGAAAAGGACTTTACGACACCCACCCAAGGTGAGCATCGCACCACGGAATCAGTCCTGAAAACATGACACACTTGCCCTGAGATCGGTTCGAAATAGGCTAATAGGCCACGGCTGGAACGCTCAGGGAGTCGGGCGTGAGTCACACGATACGTTCTGGCAAGCGCGTTGTGGCATAATATATACAGGGTATGTCGAAATTATGAGGGCGCCACCAAGCCTGTCTTAACCCGGCTAACCGGGCCTGGACGGTTAGACGGGAGCGAAGCATGCAAAAATACTCCGCCAATAAGATTATTCAAGAGTTGCAAGGTCAAACAACAACCCGGGATTACCTCAAGCAAGGACTGTGATTAGGCGTCCATCCGACCACGACCACGCAGCCGTCCACCCACCTGCACGCTCACAGCTTCCTCGTTCCGTCGCACAACAATTCGTACAATAAAGGGGCGTCCATCCGCAACAGAACATGCACAAACCGAAACAAACAACAGTTCCCTTAACCAACCAACCATATATTTCACTTCGAGCCACAATGGGGCAGCAGAATGCGTCGCCCTGTATCTAACCTTACTCTATAATTAAGGGCACCAGCCGGCACGCGCGCTCCAAGCTTAACGACAGATGTTGAACACCAGTGAACAGCAATAATAGGTACAAAGATACACATTGCCTTATGCAAGGGCAGCGACGATTTACATTAGCCTTCACGGCCTGAACCGTCTGCAGTCTGAATGAATACACTAGCGTAGTAATGAATAGTAATGAGTAACACTCGCGTTCACAGCGGTAACCAGGTTAAAGGCACATACCTTAATGCGTGGGCGGCGAGGGAGCCTGGTACAGCTGAGTTGCGACGAGCTGCAATCGTAGGTGGTAGGTACCTTCGGTGTTACAACGGCGAAAGGGGGTGAATGCATAACCGCCTCAATGGCGACGGGAGACGCGTCAAGACGCGTACAACGGGACGACGAAAATGATGGGGGCCTCACTCGTTCTGCTGAACCAAATCCTCGTAGGTCGAGATGAAGGGGGCACGACCCCTCACTAATAGTAGCAGGAACTGGGCTCCAAAACACCCACGTTACGCCGAAGATCACTCGACAAATTTCGAATCACCACCACCACACACAAGCGCTCTCTGCCACGGGCTCTGGAAGACTGCCTTCAAGGCGAAAACGCCCGCAACATAACTGCTGAAGCAGCACCCGACGGGAAAACGACTGACGCCCCCGCCATAATGGCGGGAGCGCCGCACGAACTCACATACACTATCCGAACTCTTGTTTTAACGACGGCTCTCGGCTGAATGCCACGAGGGAAGCGTTAGCAAAGGTCACCTTGGCCGCGTCCCCCACGTGACTAAACCACAGCGAATCGCAAGGCGATGAAATGAAACCAACCAATGCGGGCCACGCTGGTATCACGCCGCCACAGCGTGCTATTCAGAATTCAGAAAAACGCCGTCAGAGGAGAGCTCCAACCGACGACAAATACTGCTTTTTAGGCTAACTATGTGCGAAATCGTGATTCTGGAATTAGGCGATGGAGCCAAATAAAGAGCTAAAAGGGCTTAGCATACGGGCGCGCTGCTCTAAACTTAGGCGGCTATTCAAAATACCAAAATGACCTAACTAACGGCGTGAAATGCAATTAAGCATCTGAAATAGCAAAATGACTTAACAAATTATCTAGAAAAGTCAACAAATTTTAAACGTCAAATGTAAAAGCATAGTTGTCAGTACACCTTAGTGTGAAGAGTTTGAAAAGTAAATTTTGACATTCAAATATAAAGCTAATTTGAGGTTATAATATTTCATTGCAATATTAGATAGCATGCTAGATTCGATGAACCCAGCCCAATGAGATAAGAGGTCTTGATTATATTAAAAGTCATTAAAAATATAACAGAATTATTTTGAAGGCATAGTTTCCTATAAATAGGGGCTATAGCACAAATTTTGACGCAACAACGTGGGGCAATTTTGGCAACATTTGTGGGGCAAAAGTAAATAAAACTAAACAGAATCAATTTGTAACTGATAAACCAAGTTTATGTGTAAATTTGTTATTGATAAAGATTAAAATAATCAGAATAAAAGGAAATATCATAATTGAATTCTTTTGGAAAAGATTAGAGTAACAATTAATAAAGTAATTAAAGCAGGTTATATAAAGATTTAATTGGGGAATAAAATAGAAAGGTTTACAAGCTAATATACAGGGTAGCAATTAAAAATAGGCACATTTAGAAATTTTTAAACTGAAATGGCTGATAAAAGAGTTACAAGAAAAAGCAAGAAGACTGAAGAGGAAAAAGACGAAGGACAAGAAGAAATGGAAGTGATAGCGAGTGGTGCTGAAGGTGAAGTAGAGGAAATACAGCAAGGTGATCAGGTAAGAATTCATGAGGAACAGATAGTAGAAGAAGTCAGCATGCAACAGACTATAGCAAAGATGTGGCAGTTCATGCAAGATTCAAAGAAGGAGTTGAAAAAGGATTTACAAGCAACTGCTGAGGAAAGTAAGGAAATGGAAAGAAGATTGCAAGAAAATTTACAGTCAATTCAGAGGGAGGCTGATGAAAGGGAAAACAGGTTAAAGCAGGATGCGGATGAAAGGGAAAGTAGGTTACAAGATGCAATTCAGAAGACTGCAGAGAAATTTCAAGAACAAAAAGACCACGCAAAAAGGATGGAAGAATCAATAATTGAACTAAGAGAAGATTTTAATAAAGTACAACTTCAGAATAAGCAAGAATTGCAAGCACAAATAGAAAATATTTGTGTAACATTGGAAAATTATAAGGACGAAGTTAAAAATGATGTGAGAGAGGAGAGGAAGGAAGAATGTAAAAAGTTAGAAGACAATTTAATAAATATCATGAAAGATAAGTTAGTAAAGAATAATGAAGAGGTAGATGGAAGAATAAAGGACATACAAAGGCAAAATAAAGATGTACAGAAACAAGTACAATTTATTGACGATAAGATAGATAAAAATAAAACTGAACTACAAGAAGAAATTAATGACAGTATAAGCAAAGTAAATGTATTAACAGAAAATCTGAAAAGGATAGAAGATGGAACGGAAATGTTCAGTACTAATCAGATAAGTAATGATATTAGAATACAGACTGAGATGTTGCCGATATTTGAAGGAAGACCTGGAGAACAACCCATGGGTTATATTGTGAAATTGGACGATATAATACAACATATGATGAAAATAAGAAATTACAAGTAATAAATATGACTTTGAAAAATAATGCAGACAAGTGGCACAGTATCATAAAAAAGAAGTATAACAGTTATGAAGAATTCAGAAAATTATTTATAGAACAATACTGGAGTAATGCACATCAAGCATTAGTAAGAACTCAGTTAACAACTGGTAGATACATGGATAAAGGTGGTAGTACACGAGAAAATTATATAATACAAAAATATAATAAAGCCCAGCATTTAACACCTACATTAGCAGAAGAGGAGATTATTCAACATTTGTCCAGGCATTTAGAAAGTGAGATAACGAGAGCAGTAGCTGCACAAAATATAAAAACATTAAAGGATTTCTTAGAAATAGTCCGAAATTATGACATGGCTATGAGAAGTAACAATAGGGAAGATATCAGAAGAGAGAATTTGAATTTTCCAAATTACAGTAAACGAAAATTTGAGGAAACATATCAGAATAAATTTACTTTTGGCAAAAATAATTACAATAATTATAGGTCAGGTGAGCAGAACTTCAATAATAATTATAATAGAACTTTGGACAGATGGAGGAATAATCAGTACAATAGGAACAATGAAGGTAATTATCAGAATAGGAATGATTATAATCAAAATGATAGAAAGAGATATAGGGAGTTGATTGAGGAAAGAAATCATGAGAAGTCAAGACAAGAAGAAATAAAGAATAAATATCCCCAAAGACAGTATGTAAATACTTTATTCAGAAATGTATATGATAGAGGGAGACAAATACAAGAAAATCCAATACAAGAAGCTGAGGGTTTGGAAGATTCCTCAGAGGATAAAAAAAAACTTCAATTTTAAATGTTTTAAAGAAGAACGTCACGATTTTTAACAATATTTATGAAAATAATGGAGAATTTTTACTGGAAGAGGAGGAAGAAGAAGTAAAGATTTCAAAGTTACCATTTTTAAAAGTAAATTTAAATAATATTGAATATTTAGCTTTGGTAGATAGTGGAGCTATGGCGTCCTTAATAAATGAGAAGATAATTTTAGATAATTTAGATGTTCTAAACAAAAATATCATAAAAGTGAATAAAATAGATTTGCTATCGGCTACTAAGAGGAAAATTTCAACAACGAACAGAATGTTAAATATTAAAATAATTATTGATCAATGGGAAAGTGTTGTTAGGTTGTTTATTGTAAAAGGATTAATAGTGGACCTAGTATTAGGAATTGACATCATTCAGCAACTAGAAATAAGTATAGACGGTGCACAAAGATGTATTCGTTTAAAGGGGTTAATTAAATCTTGGAACTGTACCAAAAGAGTCAGCCAAGAAAATAAGTGTAGCCAATTAGAGAAAATTGGAAATGAAATGAAGTATAATGAAGGTATAATTATTAATAATAGTATAATAGGTAATATTGAGAATAAATATGATATAAAGGGGGTATTGCTGAATGAATTAAAAATAGGCGAGAAGAATAAACAATTTGCAGGTGAAATAGTGGAAATAATTTATAATAATAAGGAGATTATCAATGAGAAAGTAGGACGAGCTCAGAAATACATTCACAAGTTACAGGTTGATGAGGAGAAAAGTTTTTATAGCAAATCGTATCCAATACCATATAAATTACGAGAACAGGTAAGGACGGAAATAAAGAAAATGGTAACAGATGGTGTCATAGAAGCTTCAAAAAGTAATTTTATAAATCCGTTGTTAGTAGTTAAGAAACGTGACGGTTCTTTGAGATTATGTTTGGATGCACGCAGAATAAATCAAATAACTAAACCACAATATGAATCTCCACAAACTATAGATGGATTATTAAGTAGAATTTGGGATAAGAAGATTCTTACAAAGTTGGATTTGAAGAATTCGTTTTGGCTAATACCATTACATGAAGAATCAAGAAAATATACTGGTTTTAGTATTGATGGAGAAATTTTTCAATTTAGAGTGGTACCATTTGGTCTTTCAACATCTTGTGCAGCGCTGGTAAGAGCAATGCAGAAGATATTAAACCAATTTGAGAGCTTTTGTGTGCATTACGTAGATGATATTTTATTGTTTTCTGAAAACGAACAACATTTAAAGCATATAGCAATTATAATTGAAACATTAAATAAAAATGGATTAAAACTTAACATATCAAAATGTGAATTTATGCAGGATAAAGTAACATATTTGGGATATGAAATCAGTAAAAATGGAGTAACTATAAATATGAAACGTCTTGAGGAAATTAAGAAGTTACCTCGTCCAACTAATTTAAAGAAATTAAGAGGGTTGTTAGGTGTTTTTAATTATTATAAAAGATTCATAAGTAATTACTCAGAGTTGACATTATCGTTAGTACAATTATTAAGAAAGGATGTTAAATGGTCATGGAATGAAGAGAGGGAAAAAGCATTGAATACTATCAAACAGAGGTTTCATGAAGGATTATTACTGAAATATCCTAATTTTAAAGAAAAGTTTATTCTTCGTACAGATGCATCTGATCAAGCAATTGCAGCCGAATTAATACAAATACAAGATGGGATAGAAGTGCCAATATGTTTTATTTCAAGAATATTAAAAGGGTATGAAATTAGATATACCATAGCTGAGAAAGAAATGTTAGCCATAATATTTGCAATTAATAAACTAAAATTTTATTTAACAGGGAACAAATTTGATATTGAAACGGATAATTCAGCAATTTCGTTTTTGAAAAATAAAACTTTTCATAATGATAGGTTATACAGGTGGGCATTGTATTTACAACAATATGAATTTGATATTAAACATAGGCCAGGGAAGTTAAATGTAGTGGCAGATTTCTTAAGTAGAAAAGATGTACCTATGTATGAAAAATCAAAACAAATCTTAATAGGAATTGAGACAATTTATACGGAAGGAAGATTATCAAAACAAGAGATGTTAATTATTCAGACAGCAGAAGAAATTGAAGAATTAAAAACTTTAGTATTACAAAGTCAAGATAAAAATTATAAAGGGTATCAAATTAAAGAGAATTTGTTGGTAAAGGTCTTAGAAAATAAAGAATTGATAGTTTTGAGTAAAGAAGTTATGTTAGAAATTGTTGAAGAAATTCATACAATATTTGGACATTGTGGGGCAAGGAAAACTTGGTTAATTTTTAGGGAATGTTTTTATATGAAAAATGATATTAGATTAATTAAACAACTAATTCAAACTTGTCAAATTTGCCAATTTGCTAAAGAAAAGAATTTTAAAAATCAGAATTTTGTTCAAAGTATTAGAGTAAATGAACCAATGGAATTGGTAGCTATTGATTATTTATCAAACCTAGTTACAGGACAATATGGATACAAACATATTTTGATTATGGTAGATGCATTTTCTAAATTTATAAAACTATATCCAGCGAAAAACTGTAATACTAAACATGTAAATAAGTCAATTGCAAATTTTGAAGAACAAGTAGGTAAACCAAGAAAGATTTTGGCAGACAATGCAACATATTTTAGGAATGTACGATTATCAAATAATTTAGATAGAAAGGGAATAATAGTATATTATTATATGAGCGATTATGACAGCCATTATTCACGAAGATGACATTTGCGCCACAAGCCGAAGGCGCGTGGCGCAAGTCATCTGAGTGAATAATGGCCATAATCGCGAATATAATACGATATTTTATCTACTCCTTTGCAATAGGAGACTTGTGTTCATATTTCCGAATTTTGACAGCTGTTAACTTCAAAAGTCATTGAATAATAAGAATGAATTCTGTGATTGGCTACAACCTATTGAATAATGAAAATAGAATTTTCTGATTGGTTGCAATTTGCAAGCTATTGAATAATGAAAATAGAATTTTATGATTGGCTGCAAACCGTGAATTATGAATCATAATTCATGGCCATTGTGCAGTAGGAGTAGATAAAGATTTGTTTTTGTAGTATCAGACATCCACAAAGTAATATTGCAGAAAGGTACATTAAAGAGGTAATTAAATATTTAAGGATACTTACACATGAACATCATAATAAATGGGTACAATATTTGCCTGATGTAGAAAATTTTATAAATAATGTTCCAAATACAACGACAGAAATCAGTCCAATTACTTTATGCAAACAAATAATTCCAGCTAGACCATGGAGAAGAGAACAAAGTAATGTTGAAGTAATGCAATTGTTAGATAGGGTTAGAAGAAGATTGGAAATAATTAATGACAGATATGAAAGGAAGCAGAACAAGAAAATTTTAAAACGGGTGCAATTCAAACTAGGGGATTTAGTAATTGTAAAGAAACTCAGAGTAGCAAACAGGAAAGAAAAAAAATGTGCAAAACTGTTATATGCATATGAAGGACCATATAAAATACATAAAATATTCAATAATAACAACACTTATGAATTAGTAAATGAAAGAGATGGAAGAGTAAGAGGCAGATTTCATATATCCATGATTTATCCGTATAAAATGTAAATAGAAACATGTAAATATTTTAATATTAAGGTTGTTGTTCGTTAAATAGATTTAATGTGTTGTTTCCATAGTGAGTTGAATAAAATAAAGATTAATTGTTAATAGAATAAAATATTGAAAGTAACATGGGATACAAAACAATGCAGGAATAAAAGGGGAATGCAGAAAAGAGATTTGAACTAAAACAAGTTTATTTAAATCTTTTCCTTCATTGGGGAATTGTGTTATGATACATGATATGGACAGAGATTATAATAAAGGAATGTTGAAAATTGAACGAGTAAATTTGAACCGTTACAGATTGAAGATCAACTTTGATTGCATTATTCATTGGGATTCATAAAATACTGGTAGGCTGATTTGAATGCATTGAAATAAATAATTAACGAAATAAAAAAATTCAAACTAAGGTTACATCGACAATTGTGTTTGTTAAAAAAATTATGTATTGTTAGTATTATTTTAAATTAATTAAATAGTGTGCATAAATAATCGTTACTAGTATATAAAAAAAGTTGTTTATAAAACAGTTACCAAATAAGTACTCATAAAGGCAGTTGTAAGAAAATTTATGGAAAATTAAATATTAAAAATTAATGGGAATAACTGCAATAATTATTTATTTAATATGGTATTATGAATAGTAAGATTAAAAGCAAAGAAGAACAGTTATTGAAATATTGGTAAACAAAAATAATCATCATCGATTGAAAGTGGATTTATTGCATTGAACTACAAGTGATGGGAAGTAATTTCATATTGATTATGTGAAGAATTGGATCGATACTTGGAATATTAAGTTTGAGCTGTCAGCGTACCTGAAAATAATTGGACAAAGTTAATAGTTGAAAATAACAGAAGGAGAGAAACTTACCTGGACAAATAGATCGTGTGATAGCAGGATTGTGGACTGCAGCAGTAACTAGGACGAGGTTTTGGAGGCAGATGAGTGGGTTGCATGTGAGCGAGCGAGCAGAATAGTGACGGGAATTGGATTGATGGTACAGGCATACAACAGGAACTGGTGGCTGTGGTGATTGGACTAGAGGAAGCGGTAGCTGCTGAAAAAAAGTGTTCTTTTCAGTAACTTACAGGGCTAAAGGTAGGAGCTGGTTGTAACGTCTGACATTGGCAGCTGCAGGAGGTTGGAGCTTGCATCGGTTCATAGGACCAAGGAAGGATTAGCTGTTGGAGGTTTTGAAGGTGTTACCTGTTCGAGAAGGCTGTGTGTTGAGTGTTGTGCGTAGTGAGGACGTAAGTAACAGAAACAGGTTTGTTAAAATAAGTGTAGATTGAAGTTTTGAATACTGTCAAATGTTGAAAGTAATTAACGGAAACTGAAGCAAAATTATCTAGAAAAGTCAACAAATTTTAAACGTCAAATGTAAAAGCATAGTTGTCAGTACACCTTAGTGTGAAGAGTTTGAAAAGTAAATTTTGACATTCAAATATAAAGCTAATTTGAGGTTATAATATTTCATTGCAATATTAGATAGCATGCTAGATTCGATGAACCCAGCCCAATGAGATAAGAGGTCTTGATTATATTAAAAGTCATTAAAAATATAACAGAATTATTTTGAAGGCATAGTTTCCTATAAATAGGGGCTATAGCAATATGTTTTTGTTTTCCTTCACGTTCTTTGCATTTATAGAATTCCCTAGCAATATGTTTATACCATTTCTTTCTATTTTATAAATGTTTTACTGACTTATTGATATCGCACTTGCTTGTTACATTCAGATTTCTACTCCTTTCTACTCAAACTGTCTATTATTAATATTGTCATCAAAAGCAGTATATAGTTTGTATCTATTTCCGAGAGGAATACGAAGAATATGAAGGCCTCTAATGAGATGGTAAATTGAGTTGTAACAGGCCAAAAGGCCTAATCCGTGACCGTTGATGATGATGACTTCTTGAAATAAGTAAAATAAAAAATTCTTTCAATGGAAATACGATATATTAAATACTTTAACAATGAATGAGGCAAACAATGCAATTTGTACAGGGTGGGCGTGAAAGTTGAAGATATCAACATTAATTACATAAAAAAATGGGAAATATTTTTCAAATAAATTGTCTTTCTAAACGACAAATTGAAAAAGTTACGGCCACGTCAAACTTAATTTTAAAATAGTAATTTATTATACAAGACGATAAGTTAAATTTTATCCACGAGTGAATCATTTAACGGCGAAACGTTAATGATTCAAGAGTAGATAGAAATAACTTTATCGTCGTGTATAATACAAATTTTTTTTCTATAGCAAGAACTTTAACAATTTTAAAAGAAAATAAGGACAGTCAATCACATTTCAACATGTCAGTAGCTAGATGGGGTTGCTACGATAATACGAAGCTGTCATATTTAATTTAAACAAAAGTTAGAAAATTAAATTACTTTATCTATCTTTGATGTTAAAGTGCTACTTTATCTACCCTTGCTGTTAAAGTAAAACTTGACCTTTTGTTTTGAGTTGATAAAAGCACTCTTTAACATGTGCTATAGAAAATAAGAAATTTTTAATGCGTTTTTTAAACCATTCCCGGAAATTCATCGAAAACAATTCATGGAAACAATTCATCCAAAAAATTCATCGAATACAATTAATCGAAACGCAAATTATCGAAACGACAATTCATCGAATAGACAATGAATCGAAATGCAATTTATCGAAACAATTCATCTAATCACCGAAGGGAAAATTCGTGGAAATTTCGCATTGTAGGAATTTCATAGGGTTTTTTGAGAATAAAGTATTTGGTTTTTTTAAATTTGTTCTATGTTTAATTATATCGGACAAATCCACCCAAACTACCCTTCACACTTTATCAAGGCTTAGGACTTGCAGCATGTGGCTGGCGCGTTTTGAAGTTTGTGGTTGTTTTTTTTTTAAATATTTGTAAAAGTCGGGAAAAGATTCCTTTGTAATTTTTTTGGTTTTTGTTTTATTATTCTATTATGCAAAGCAACACATTTCTGCATATCTGATACTTAGTTTTATTACGTGTATTGTAAATGGCACAAGCCTTCTACTAGCAAACGAATAAACATTAATAGACAATTTAAAAATTGTGAGTTTTTGCTATAAAGTAGTGAAAATAAACAAATCGATCTTATGTAATATATATCATTAGAATGAAAAAGAATCTTTTTTCTCACAGTGCCACAGCTACCGATAGGTTTTATATAAAAAAATACAACTTTACGTTATAACTCAAATTTGCAAACTTTTTTTGAAAAACTGACTACGCCATTGCATTGTGAATAAACACGTGCCTGAAGAATGTAGAAATTACTTGCCTCGGTTTTCATAAATAGGCGTTATATAGCCATAAAACAAAATAAGATAAATCGAACTTCTGTTTATAACTCAAAAACAAAAGACGATAGCCAATTTTGGTTTTGACCATGAAGATTTCGTAGAAAAAAAAGATCGAGAATGGGAGATACTTATCTCTTATGATTTCGCCATGATAATGCAACTCTGCATACGAAGTTTCATTCTCAGAATTTTTTAGTATTTTCCGGCATTAACCAACGCGGTGCCTCTTTTGCCTCTCAAGTAAAACCATTCTAACATTCATCAAAAATTGTGTTCACTGTAGTTGCAGGAATACCCAAAGTCTCCACTATCTGTCGATATGGTAACCATCTTGTTTGCTTCAGAATCGTACGCATTATTACAATGTTCTTGTCAGTGATTGAGAAAAATGACGTATAGGGCGAGGAGTCGTTCTCAAGTCTCAAATCTCTTCTCTGGTCATTCTGATACCACATAAATATGATGGTGAGATGAGGAAAATCAGACCCGGACCAGCGGTAGATGCGGTACTCATTTTTCGGTTACTCAACAATGTTTGATTGGAGTGAAGAACTGGACTGTTCAGTGGAACAGATATCAGGCACATACACTTTTTACATATGTATAAAGGTGTAAAAAATCATCACACTATTAACAGCTTGGTCGCTGATTGCACCATATTGCAAAACTGCATTAGTGTCCTTGATCCTTAATGGCGAGGTGCTTGTGTGATAACATTAATAACCACTTCAGTTCCGATTATAAATAGAAGTTGATGGCCCACTGGCATAATAAGTTAGGGGATAACTCTTGGTTATTAGAGAACTACAAACATAGTTTCCTCTCAAAATGCCTGAAGTTCCTACTATCACGTTTAATAATGGACGCAAAATCCCAGTGCTTGGTTTGGGAACTTGGAAGGTAGGTGTTAATTCGTTAATTTAAAAAATATAAACGTTGGTGTGTTAACAAGTTTTAATAAATTTGTAGTAAGTAAACCTACCATGCCTTTAATAGTTATTTACGTGGCAAGCTTAGTAAATTAGCCTTTATGGGCGATCCGGATAATTTGCAGGGAAAGCGACGTAGGAGCCCTGTGATCCGGTGAGCCCCAATAAAGGCTAATTGCAAGCGACCCGCCTACAACGTTTTATTTCCTCTTGGAGAACAGCCTAAAAATTAATATTAGTTATTAATGAAGAATGTGATAATTAGATAACAAGGTGCTGGTAAAGTCGCGATGGCAGCATTATACAGGCACCTGGCCTGTAAAGACTCTTTTATAGGTCAGTTCAAACGACAGTAACATTTTACAGTTACCTGGCCTGTAAAGACTCATTTATCGAGTCAGTTGAGACGACAGTAAAGACCGTTTAACAAGTCAAGAGGATATAAAAGAATTTTATTTCCTCTTGACTTGTTAAACGGTCCTTTACTGTTTTCTGAACTGACTCGATAAATAAGTATTTACAGGCACGGTGCCTGTAAAGTGTTACTGTCGTCTGAACTGACCCGGTAAATGAGTCTTTACAGGCACGGTGCCTGTAAAATGTTGCCATGGCGACTTTACAAGCACCTTATATTCTAATAAACACATGCTTTATTAATCCCTAATATTTTCAGCAAGAGGAAATAAAACGTTGTACATGGCTAGCTTGCAATTAGGCTAAATTGGGACTTGCCGGATTACAGGGCTCGCTCCTACGTCGCTCACCATGCAAATAATCCGGCTCGCCCATAAAGGCTGATTTAATAAACTTGCCACGTAGATAACTATTACAAACTAAATCTAAAGAATGCATACATAACTGTTCATTACATATTATATTAAATTAGATAAATAAAAGATACGTTATTACTAAATTATTTAACACTAAGGACACTTTAGATGTCAGTAAGTTGTTAACTGCAAGTGTTTTTACAAGCCAATTTCATAGCTTGTGTTATCATAATAAACCTGTTTTGTAAATATTAGACTAAAGTACTGATAGTGATAGTAATAACTAATAAAGCTATCATAACTATGAACATATTTGTTATCCGGAACATATGTGCGATTTTAATAGGTGTAATTTAATGTTCTGTTAATAACGATGAGTTAAGAGATCTAGTTAAAAGAAACACACATCAAAGGGTACGGGAAATGGATGTTGAATGCTGATGCTGCAACCAGTTGATCTGTCATAGATATTTATTTCACAGTAGTGGTTGAGTTAAAAATAGCCCATTACTTTGGGTAGAATTTACGGAGTAATATGAGCATATACTTCTTTAAAAGCTTTTTCATCATTGATTAACACATATTTTGGTGTATTCGATTGTCGATTACTACAAAATGTTTCAGTTGATAGTTGCAGGGGCATGCAGTAAGCAAATCGCTCTGATAAAGTAGGTACTATTCAGAAATTCTCGAACGGCTTTCACTAAAGCAGCTTAAATTTTTACTATACATCTTAAAATGCTATGTCTAAATGCTAATAGTCATAACAAAATATTTAAGAACTACTGTTTAGTCCAAACCAGAAGAAGTTAATCAAGCGGTAAAGGACGCAATTGATGCGGGCTATAGACTTTTTGACTGTGCCCATGCATACGAAAATGAAAAGGAAATTGGAGAAGCCATTGCTGCAAAAATAGCCGAAGGAGTAGTAAAACGCGAGGACCTGTTCATTACCAGTAAACTGTGGAATACACATCATCGAGAAGAAGCTGTAGAAGGAGCTCTTAGATGTACTTTGAAAAATTTGGGTTTGGAGAGACTTGATCTCTATCTTATTCACTGGCCATTTGGATTTAAGGTATTTAAAGAATTAAGTAATATGCATGAATACGATTTTAACTTATATTAGTATATTGTAGAATAACATATACATATTTTGTTCTGTTATTTTAATATTCTAAACACCGATTTGTTGTTTATATAAATTAATACATTTGTTACATTTTAGGAGGGAGATACGTTGTACCCAAGAAGACCCGATGGTAGTATAGAATATTCAGATTATGACTATGTTGATACTTGGAAAGCTATGGAAGAAGTGTATAAAAAAGGCCTTACAAATTCTATTGGTATAAGTAACATGAACGAAGAGCAAATTAAACGAGTTCTAGAGAAAGCGTCTGTTGTTCCACAGACAAATCAGGTTATTATAAGTAATAATAAACCAACATTATATTAATGCTGTATTTCCAACAGAATCCAGTTTTTGCAATTTTTGTTTTTTTATTTTCATTACTAATTTTAGTTTGAAAGTCAACCCTACCTAAACCAGAAGAAGCTAATGGAATTCTGTAAAGCGCATGATATTGCTGTAACAGCTTATAGTCCTTTGGGGTCACCTGGTAGACCATGGGCACAACCTGGCGATGTTCAACCTATAGATGATGCAAAGCTAAAGAAGGTAGCTGAGAAGTATAAGAGAAGTCCTGCTCAAATTATGCTACGATACCAGATTCAACTTGGAAACATCGTAATTCCAAAATCTGTTAATAAGGAAAGAATAAGAGAAGATATGCAAGTATTTGATTTTAAACTTACCAACGAGGACATAGCCCATATCGACACTTTTGATTGCAATGAAAGAATACATCAGTTTCCTGAGTAAGTTGATCCAAATAAAATTTGTATATTTTACACCATATTACTTATTTTTAGGGCAAAAGCTCATAAATATTATCCATTCTGAGAAAAGCACCAAGTTGTTTGATGTGGTACAATCTTACACATATTTGTAGCTCTGTGTGGCCTGTATAAACTAATTGTTTATGAAATATATTATTTACAGTTGTTTCAATTATTAACTTTTACTTTCAAGTCGATTTATTTTGGCAAAGAAGAGTTATGTGGATAGAACACTAAGTAACGAATAATGCATGATTTGCTCCATATATTACTTGTGTAATCGTATCACGGGAAAGTCAATGATTACAATAATTTTCAAAAAAGAAATTTTGTTATAAAGTCAGTATCACAGCATTAAAATATCCCATAAAATGTGTATAAGAGTCGTTCACATTTCTATGCTCCGGATGGTACTTGTAAACGGTGTTAATTTAGCAAACTTGAAATGCAAACATTAGAAGAACTAAAGGTTTTAGAATCAAGTACTTGACGTTATTGTTCAGTGCTCGTATTTGTCGTTTTACCTACCTCAATTAAGTTTTTGAGAAGTTGTGAATCACAATTTAAACTTCAGTAACCGATATCTATCCTCTCTCAAAGTTGAATATAGGAAATCAACATTGTACATTAGAGTTT
>CALNHX010012663.1:0-23458 GCA_940337035.1 Agriotes lineatus
GTCACATCTCATGGAATTTCTCAACATAACTTAATTGCAGATTTACCAATCCCCAGTCTTTTTTATGAAAACGGAACACATACATGTTATTTATATAATTTTAACCAAGACTATATAGGACTTATTGGATCCGATTTACTTTCAAAATTATCCGCACGAATAGATTATAAATGGATGCATATTCAGACAGAAAGAGCTACGATACCATTTTATTACAACCCGTAAAAATTAAACAAAAAAAAGTGAAACTAATGTAATTTTTCCAAACCTAAAAATTAAGATTTTTATTTTTCTCAACAAAACCTACAGTTAACCCTGTGTACAGAACTTTTCGTAAAATTTATCAAGCATAAAAAAATTTAACTAAAATAACTCCAAAATTAAAATTTAATGAAAAATTAGTCATGCCTTCAGCAATTGAAACCATACAATAATCAATTTAAAACAAGCGTAATTAATACTTTAAACGAAATACAAGAAATTAATATTTATAATCTTTAATCTTATAAAAATAAAAATTATGAACTCAACAAAAATCAGTCTATCAGATTTAACAACTTTAATATAAAAACTTCAAACATTAAAAGTATTTTAGATAATTAATTTAAATAACAATTTAAAAAAGCAATTTGAGATTAGACCATTTAAATGAAGATGAATAAACTCTTTTGACTAATTTATGTTTTCAATACAGAGATGTATTTTACTCTCCCTAAATACCTTTATCCGTTACGAAACTGACAATAAAAGTCAACTCATAAGATTTAGTAATTCAAACAAAAATTTGTAAAATATTTAGATTAGTAGCTATATAATACTATATTAATACTTTAGAAGGAATAAAATCAGATTCATCTAAAAATTCAACAATCAAAATTTCCCAGCACCTAAAAATCAAAATAAAATCATTTTTAACCAAATAGTCTATTATAGAAAATTTATCAGACTTTTCCAAAATAACCAAATTTTTAACCGTGTGTTTAAAAAAAATAAGATTGTACACACCCCTGAATTTTTGAAAAACTTTGAGTATTGCAAATAAATTCTAATAAATAAATCAGTAACTTCAAGTATCAAAAGTATTTTAAAAAAATAACATCTTAAGGAAAAAACTTAAGACTAAATTATTTAAATCAGAAAAAACTCAAATAAAAATTATACTTAACAAACAAACAAGACCTAAGCTCGTAAATATTTACAATTTTAATAATCACAATATTTCTCGCGTTAAAACTAAATGTTCACAGCAACATACCTTTATAATTGATATTGCTAAAGGAAAACAAAGAAAAACCTTTACAACAATTTAAAATTAAATTCAAATTCAGAAAAATCAAACATTTCAATTAAATGAAAAGTATTTGTTAAAACAAATTTCAGAAGTAAAGATGAAATTTAAAATTAAAACCAATTCGGAAAAATCAAACATTTCAATTAAATGAAAAAGTATTTGTTAAAACAAATTTCAGAAGTAAAGATGAAATTTAAAATTAAAACCAATTCGGAAAAATCAAATATTCCAATTAAATGAAAAAATATTTGTTAAAATAAATTTCAGAAGTAAAGTTGAAATTCAAAATTAAATCTAATTAAAAAAAAGGAAATATAAAACACCCTGACTAAAAGGAATTATTGCTCTCCCTTTTTTCAGGATTACTACCCTCTTCATCGCCTGTACCCTTCTGACTCAATCACCAGTTATACAGAGCGACATTATTATTAAGAATTTAAAAGATAATCCCGGATTATATCCCTTAAACTTAGGAAACGTAGTGCTTAAACAAAGCGAATGGACGCTTATTAGAAATATAGACTATACTCCTATATTTGTTAGTTATGACACACTTAGAACTAATTTAATGAAAGTAATACCTTTACTCGAAAATAAAAGTTATGTTATTGAATATACAAAATTTAAAAGGATTGATGATGTTATCATTAATCATAACAATTTACTCATAATATTAAAACAATATATTGAAAAAGCAGATAAACTCCTAAATCAATTATTCCCTGATGTCAAACACAAAATTAATAAGAGAGGACTTTTCGATGGACTAGGATCCGCTTTCAAATTTTTAACTGGCAACCTTGACGCCAACGATGGAGTCAGATACGAATCTATGATTACTAAATTACAAGAAAGCAGTAAAATTCAAAATGACATTATATTAGAGCAAACTAAAATTTTAAATGATACCATTTCAGTAATCAATGTTATAGCAAAGAGTCAGGAATTATTAGATAGAAATATAAATAAAATAATTTTACAAAATGAGGAATTAGGCAAAAATCTCGCTACATACTCCTTAAAAACAGTCTTGCTAGAAGCAATTCAATTTTTACAACTACTTATTAACACTTGTTTGGAACTAGAAAATGCATTAACTTTTGCCCAAAATCAACAGATGCATATGTCATTAATTGATAATGACGATTTAATTGAAAATCTATATGAAATTTCGACGTATCTCAATAGCATATCAGAAAAAGCTTTAACTATTCCATATCCTGCAGAGTTACAGTATTTACATTTATATGAGTCAATTATCATTACAAAAGTTTACCAAGTTAAAAACAGAATTACATTTATATTCGAAATACCTCTTACTTCCAAAACTAACGATTATCAAATGATACAATTAATACCATTTCCGATTTTTATCCAAAACTATCAATTTCGTATGATTATACCTACATATAGTACTTTATTATTCAATATTAAAAACAGCATTCCCGTTGAAATAAGTCATTGTAAACTTATAACTTTAGACACCTACTTTTGTAATCAAAATAACTACTTTGAAATTCCCAACGACAAATTGTGCGAAACACAACTTCTGTCATTTAATAAAAATAAAACATGTATCCCTTATTTATTCAATTTAACAGAGATCAAAATATCACAAATAAATCCTGCAACATGGTTAATATCTTCCCCATCTGAAGCAATATTGGACGTCAAATGTAAAAATCAGAATTTTAGAAAAGGAATATCTGGCACTAACCTCTTACACCTCAGTTCAGACTGTCTTGTTTCAATAAATCAAAAACACATGTTATTCACCGCAAAAAGTACCTCAAATGAAATTGTTAATTTAAAAATTTCAAACATTGACAGCTTAATAATTCCTGAATCGAACCACATAAATGTTTCAAACATTGACTTGATACCTGTTGACACCCAGAAATTGGTTGAGGACCGAATTAAGCTTAATAAATATGAAAATTTGTTAAAACCTGTTAATTATATTAAATCTGATAATTTAAGTGTGTCTGCAATTATATTTACTCTGTGTACTATTCTCATGTTAATAATTTTTATATTGTATTTGTATTATAATAGAAACACAATGAAGATTAAACTTATTAGATTTTTAAATAAAGATTTTGAACCAGTTAACGTAAATGCATAAGTTTAATTTTCTTTTCTCTTTGTAAGTTCAATGGAGGCATATTTGAATACCACCCATTGAACATTTTATCGGCGGACGAGTTATATTATGACTAGACAATGGCCCCCTGTGTAAAACTGCAAGCTTGCAACCTTGAACAATAATAACTTCTTTCTGTGAACTGCAAGTCTGCAACCTTGAACGCACGTGGCTTCCTGTCTCACGCTCCCTTTTAGAGATAACGCTTATCTTAGCTGATTAGACATAGTATATATACAAGTAGCCTGCACCTCTAAGATAAGTTCCAGTTAGTTCGTAGCTAGATGTAAAAAATTGTCTGGCAGCTAATCTGTGTGCTTCCAATGTTATATTTCATTGTAAAATAAAAATAAACGTTTTTTAAAAAGTCGTTTCGGCGGCCTTTTAATAAAACTAGTGTTCATTATCTATGTATCTCTTATCTCTCTCCTATAATAACATTTTAACTAGGTTACAAATTTATTACATTATTAATCCTTTTAAAATCATTGGGCAGCTGGTTATATTTCATTGCTGCTTTATAAAACATAGTGTTTTGACCAGCTTTAGTATTTTTAAATTGTAATTCAATATCATTATTGTTCCTGGTGTTGTAATTATGTACATTGTTACCATGGTTTAATATATTATCAAAGTATTTTGGCCCTACATTTAATTGAACGTTATGTATAAAAGTCAAGGCATTCATTTCCAGCATACTTCTGACATTCATCCAATTCAACCTCTCAAGCATACTTACATGTAATTGATTCATCCTTTTTTTGTAGGGAGGTTGACCTTGAATTTTTGTTGCTAAGTTGCACATGAACAGAACCATCATTTTCATTTTTTGTGTAACCTGTATAACCTCCAAAAAACTTACTGTTATTTGACAGAATAAAATATTGTTACCAAATGGACTGCTTACTTTGATAGTACGTAATATGGAGAAATATTTAAATCTAAAGTATTGTAAGACCTTCAATGTACTTAATTCAAAATGTCTTCAATTCCACAATTACTGAAACTGGATACATACTACGTAAAAATTACTAAAATTATATTTTGTTCTTCTTTCTTCTGAAATATGGAAATTTTGCAATCGAAGGTGTTTTCTAACTTTAAATGCATTTAGTGACCATAACCTCAAATTTGCACCTCGTTTAAACTAACACCACCTATAAACAGGTGTTGTTTAAACACAACAAAGTAATAGTACACAGCTAAATTGGGAAAATCTCATGGCCCACTTTCAACAGAGTATACTGCTATGTTACGATTTCGCATAAATACGAAGTATGTTCAATTAACACCCATCTTTGGGGCACAAAAATGTATTCAACAATATAATTAAAATTAATTACCGGTAAAGCACCTATCCCATTGTTTCACCAACTGACGTATACCCTGCTCCAGTGACGAATTAACCATGGTTGTCACCTTTTAAAATTTTGCCTCCATATTTTACTTAGTGTTACAGCAATCCAGAAATTATTTGCTGTGATTATTGGGAATTAATATTTTATGTCGAAGGTGAGAGAATTTTTTGGTCAACCATTCCATTTTGACGCCCTCTGAAATTTGGCGTCATAAGCCCGGGCTTCTATTAGGCTTCTGCTATAATACGCCACTGCCCTGCGCACAGAATTCTTGTGTCTGGTGATTGAAGGATTCTTCCAAAACGCTTTGTATTTTTGCGTCCGACTCAAAAAGTCAACCTTTTAACGCTTTTTCAACAGTCCAAAAATATGCAGATCGCAAAGCGATAGATCTGAGCTCTAGAACTTTTACGAACAATTTCTGAAAAATGCCTGATTGAAATGCAACGATTTTCTCTAATCAGGCCTTTCATACATGCCATCATCTTATCTGTTGATGCAGTATACGGTACACCTGGCCGCGGCGCATCCATGGTCCGCTCTTTTCCATTATTACATTTTCGGCACCACAGTTAGATACGCAATACATGCGTGTTTATACACTGCTTGAATTTGTATATAAATTTCTAACAGCGCACGACTGCACTCTGATAAAACAAAATCAACATATTAAAAATTAGAATCAGTTTGAAAGCCCAGAAACTTGCCAATGTGTTGCTTCCAAACACTACTAACAAGACGTGATCTGGATTATTAAATTTGTTTCCAAGTCTAATTTGATTAGGGATGAGTTTTTATTGAACAACCTTCGCATTAATTTAATTAAAATTGGTCTAACTAAAGCAAAAGCTTACTCCCTGGTGATTTTGTAATGATCATGTATTGGCCTTAGCAGAGTAAAGTGGACCGTTCGGCAATCACACCTTGAGTTCAAAGCCAAGGCCACGTACAAGATTACGATCAAATTCGAGGCCAATGCCACATTTAAGGCCACGTTTAAGGCCACGACCGGATTCTAGGTCAAAAAAAAAAGAGTAAAATAGAGCTTAGAACAGACCGTGCAAGCTTAACCCATTAAAAAAAATAGGCATAAAGTAAGCGCGCTTCAGCCTAGAATACGTCATGTCTAAATTATGTTTCGACTAGGATTCGAACCTAGGTCTCCCCGTCATTCCGCATTGGTACAGTCCGCCAAATCTGCAGCCGAGAGTGTCTTTACCGCTAGGCCATCGAACCTTATAAAATATTTGGTTACTCAACCAAGTACCTTGGTAGAGTAAAAGATACACATATTGTAAAGCTTTAATTTTGTTGTTTAAAATACAAATGCACATACAAAAAGTAATAACAGTAGTAGCTAGACTAAATGATTATAATACCATCATATTACGAAATACGTCACAGACAAACACAATACAGCGAATAAGATAGTGCTTAAAACAATGGTAGATATACAGCAGGAATTATCTGCGGGTGCGGGAATCTTCTTCAAGACAGTAGATTTATATTGTAACGACCTTGGGATCAGGCCATTGCAAACATATGACTCAGCGTCCCGATCATTCGAGAACGACCTAAGGCGGGGGCAGTGTCACTACCTTGAGCCGATTCACGTGCGGACGGATGAGTCACACCCTTCGAGAAACGACCTTGGTGATTCATGCTCGCGAACACGTCAGCGTTGCGGGTAGGATCGAGCAAGGTCTCGACGTTTCCGGGATGACTCACCCGGCGCATATATAAATACGCGAAAAACAAATAACAAGACAGTCGAAGTCGAAGTCCGAGTGCCGACTCCAGCTTTGAAATACGTGGAAGCTGCCACATAAATAAAGCCGTGTGTATATAAAATCTAGCCATATAAATAACACGTTGTAAATATATCTAGCCAGATAAATCATTAATATTTAAGTGGCGTGAAAATAAATGAAGTGTATTTGTTGTTAGAAATAAGTTCCTGATTAGTTTATAAATAATTGTGTTCCTCCTTAATAGTCTTGTGTTTTGTAAATAGTAAAGATAAATTGCTGTAAATAAATGCTTAAACGAAGAAGCGGCGTATAATTTTTAATAGCCCCAGAACGTAAAACGTAACAATATTAAAAAAAAATCGTTTGGCAATTGGTGTACACCGCATATGTAAGAAAATGGTATTTTAACTTAAACATTAAAAAGTATGTTCACTAAAGTAGTTCATTTGTATTTTAAATACTACGTCACGTTGTGCATTCTATCATTATCTACAGGCAAAAAAAGCTGAATTGCAATGAGGTGGTTGAAGCACATATAAAATTCCATCATGAACTGCAGCTAGAGCGACCAAAAATTATACAGGTAGCATGTTGAACATCTCGAAGAAGAGCAATGAATGGTTCGGTGAAGCACAAATTTAAGTAGCGTGACAGCAAAGAAGTGACACGTGGTAGAGGAACCACATTTTGCCTCACTGACGACAACTGCAAGCTTTGGTGTCGGTTGCATCCATACTATTATTAATTGCTACATCCATTCCGGAGGGTGCGGTATGCAGCTCGCTGTAAAGTTTGAAGATTTTTCCGACGAAGTCGTCGAAGGTTTGTATGTGCTGCTACAAAGTGGCAACTTTTCAGGTGCGTGACCAGCGGAGGTGTTCAAATAAAAGTTTGTCGTGCTGCTTTCAACCAAAAATCTGAATTCCGCAGTAGAAACGGTGTACAGAATCGATCGTGATGTTGATGTAAAAGAAACCGGCGTCTGCAAGCGATTCTAGAGTTTGAAACCGTCTCCAATTGTTGAATGTTTGTAACCGTTTCGAACGGCCGGCACTGGAAATACGGTACTCGAGCCCAAGGACACGATGGCAGCAATAGTAGTAACGGACTAACAGCGTGCATGTTTGTAAAAGCCTTATATAGCATCAGTGAAGGTCACACTCTTCGAAATTACAACTATCACTTGCACAATATCTTATAATTTGAGGTTAGAAAATAAACCACACAAATGTTGGACAAAGATATATATTTACAGTTATTTATATACAAATGTGATGTATGCGACTTCGCCATCCTCCGCCAGCCTGTAGACGCGGGTCGATCACCAGACAATCGCTGATCCGTCGATTAGTGCAGGCCACGTCCGAAATATGGTGGCCTCCTCTAGGATCTCTCCGTGTAGGTCCATCGACTACTCGATTGTGATGACTGCCTGGAAGCACGGCTGAGATGACGCTAGAGGGCAACCAGTCAAAAACCGATGAAAGTAGTGATAAAACACCTCAGCATTTTTAAGTGAGTCCCATAGCTGCTGGAGAATTATTGTAGCTGCAATAGCAAGCAGTAACCTTAATAAAGGAACGGAATCAATAACGGAACGGAGTCAATGGCGGAAGAACCTGTATACCTCCTACCACTACCACCAACAATAACCTTGAAGCATGTCCTTAAAAAACTGTAGTTTGCTGTTCAGTAGTGTATCGTGCGCTGTACTAGCGAAAACAGTTGCATTGGATAGATTATAAAAAGTTGTTGAAACTGTGAAGCACTGAGTAGCAAACAAAAACGTAAAACTGCCATATCCATTATTATTAAACGTGTTACGTATAGATTTCGCCGCCTTCTTAAATTCGAATTCGAATGGTATTTTCCCGCGCGTCGCGCGATTGGTTTGCACTTGGCTGCGATAACCTCGTTGCGCTGCTATCTTGGGAAACGCAAATTGTGGTCTTCGAAACAAGCAGTATGGTGGTTTAGCAATTCAAGAGCTTTCGGGTATGTTTAGTGAGGTTTTTGGTTAGTTTGGCTTATTTGGTGAAATGCAAGCCTTTACGTTTTGTGGTTTTGTTGCCCCGAGCTCACGAGAGGAAGTTTTTCCTACGCCTTGTGCGGATTCTTTGGTAATTGCAACCACGAGGTTTTCATGTGCCAAACCGTCATCTGGGGTGAGTAATTAGACGCGCTAGGACCCCTTATAGTTGTGTATTCTATCGTTGGACTCCTTTCCCTATTCACAGCAAGCAGTGTCATGCATAAATAATGCCGGTCTAATTCGTTAAGCCAGTGAAATCTGGGGCCAATTACTGCCGTACGAATCTATTGGCCGAGAGCCGGAACACGTTTACGATTTTCTCCAAAACTGAGCTAGAAGGTCCTGCGAGCCAGGTGGCTTGCTAAGCCGCCCTTTTAATGTGTGCAATCTATAGCATTGCGGTATTTTGGTGTAAGACTGTAAGTATGTTGTAGTCTGAAATTAAGTAATGTAGCGCGATCCTGCGATTCTAGCTGTTGCAACCTATTGTGATAATTATGTATTACCTGTACTGTGATATTTACTTGAAATTATATGATCTTTATGCCAGTATACAGGGTGAGTTTAGTTCAGTATTAATGAGCTAACAAACGTAACAACTTATCCGCTGAATAAATCGAGAAACACATTTGTCAGTGTGGGCTTGTCCTGTTATGGATCGTTTGCGCCTGCAGTAGTAATTAACGGGGAGAACAAGGATTGGATACAGTTGGAGGAACCTGAATAAAGACTTCAAGTTCTTCATTTACATTTATTAAATCCAACCTCACTTAAAGCATCAATAGATCAACATTTCCGTGGCGGTGTATAATCAAAACCGGTGCATATAAGTCCGGTAAATTATTTATTTCCAAAAAAGTGGAAACAAGAAAGTGATTGTGCTCCAGGAAAGAGGTGTATCTCGGAATAGAGCCAGTAGCAAAATTGTGGGAGTTGTGCTTCAGTTTAAAGCTGAATGTTTGAAGGGTCAGATGTATGAAACATTTTATACCAGTGTAATTGACGGTGTTTGGACGTTACCCGGCGACTGAAGGCGGTCTCTGTGTGTAAAAATATACTTTTTTTTTACTGTGAAACCCCACTTTTGAGTTGATAATCGGACAGTAGACGATGATAGGAGAAATATCTCAATAAATAACCGAGAGACAAGAATTTTAAGATTTAACCTTGCTGAAAGTTTGATTTTTTTCGAAACATTGCCGGTACCGCAAAAAGTAGCAAGTAGGCTTTTTGGAAAAGGCGCAGGGCAGAGAATTTGAAACAAAAAACAACGAATCAAAACGGCTGGACCAAAAAACTTTATAAGTACTGCAGTCAAAAGCGGATCCAAAAACGGTATAGAATTTTTAAAATTCGTAAAATTCGCTGAAACAGATACATACGGTGTAATTATTTTTTTCTAATTTTTGGGAGAAACCCGCCATGAACAGTGGGGACGGGCTTCATAACTCTATAGTTTGGGTTTTGCCCCATCCATCCTCGGTGCTTCGCACTTCGACACACGGCTTCGCCCCGTTCATACGCGGTGTTTCGCACCTCGACAAACGGAGCTTCGCCCTGGTCATACTCGGTGATTCGCACCTGTACAATCGGCGCATCGTTTAGAATTTTAGTGGTTCCACAAGCTTTATGACTTCATAATAAGTTCAGAGTAGCGAGCCCAACCATGCCGATGGATAAATTTGGCAGACATGCATGAGCATTCCACTGCAGATCCTCAGGTGTCCGCTACTACCCATCGAGGTGGATGGTATATTATACTACATGGTGCCGTGGAATATACTATTTTTTTCAGTAAAGCTGAAATAACAAATGTATTAATCAATCCAGGTGTAACCCCAGTCACTATCAATAATAAGAACTATATCACTGATGACTTAATTGGGTAAACCTTGAAAAAGGGTAATGTAATAAAATTACGGCAAGTCGTGCCAACTACTCTGCTGAATTCCAACTGAGGGCATCTATGATGATTGAATCATGACCTTAACTTTCCTGAGAAGATACGTGAACAGTATGTAATCAAAACAAGTTGGGCTTTTTTTTCTGTGTTGCTTTGCGGCTTTTTTCTTGCGTTTATCTGCGGCATTTGGGACGTTGTTGTTTAGGCTGCGTTTTCGGGACGTGACCTCAAAATATTTTTCTCCAAAAAGGTAGTGCTGTGATCTTAACTTCAAGGCCAAGGCTACCACACGAGGTTATTAAGTGAGACCAAGGTTAATGCACCTCAGTGCTTCCTTCGACGCCACCGAGTGAAGATGCTGTTCGTCATATACAAATTTCGCCACCTCTACCTCTCCGCCCCAGAGGAGGAGTCTGAGGACCTTGGCAATGGGTATGGAGGTATTGGTTCACCAGCTTCTCGTGGACGCCTGTTTCGGATCATCTAGTGTAGCCCAGTTTCGAGAATTCTTTGAAGCGTTACACAGTCATGATGTCTTCTCCCAGTAGAATATCGGGGGGTACCTGTTGACGCCGAATGAGGAAAAAATCGGGATGTTCACCATCCCCAAGCTAGACGAGATCATGGTTAGAGTGCTGGATGGGAAACTTGCACAATACATTTGACCAATGCACAACAGTACCATAATTATTGTAGACTGTTTTTAATGTACTCCTTCTATTAACAAAAAAAAACAAAGTGCAAGAGTGCAACTTAAATGCAAGTGTTATGAATTTTGTGCCATATCTTAGTTTGAACTTGTAGCTTGAAAATGGACTTTAGAGCAGATTACAGTAACTCATGGAATCCTAAGCATTGTGGAAGGTCAAAGTCAACTACTTTATTTTCTATCTTGACTAAAGCTTCTGTGAAAAAATAAACACGAGCACAACTCAAAAAGAAAATGTTACGAATGTTGTGTTCTATGATAGTTAGAAAGTCTTGCTTGAAAATGGGTGTTAAAGCGGATTGAAGGTAAACCTCTCTTGGAAGCGGTGCCTACACAATGGTAACCGTATAAGATTTTTAAGATCACGGCCCACTACTTTGAATTGTGAGCGTGTAGACATTTTAAGGTCATAGCCACGTGCTTTGAATTGTTACCGTCAGCATTAACACAGTCAAGGTTGTGTCCCCACCATGCAGTCCAAGGGTAAAGCCAACCAATGTGTACCTATTTACACAATTCTAATTGGGGGAGAGCTTTGTAGAGTAGTAGTTAGCACGTCTGTTAGCATTCGAGAGGTTCGCGGGTTCGATTCCCCTGGCCGTCTGCTCTGATAGGTTTTTAGGTGGTTTTCTTGAGTCAACAAAATACCTTTCTGAGGCGAATGCCAGGGAAGTACTTCTCCATCTTTCCTGGCCTCTCTTCCATTCTCCACCCTTCCTTTCCCTCACCCATCCTATAATTTCCGTTCTTGGCTGAAGAGGGACGCAAAGCCGCTTTAGCTGCCCTCCCCTAGTTGGGAGAATTGAAATGACCCTGACACTTCCTTTTTCTTTTGGGGAGGGCTCATTCTCTAACGTGCTCTCGTTTGCAATGGTCGGTTCAAGTGTGAATGGGGTAATGTTGAACTCTGTGTGTTTGCACGAAACTATGCGGCTGATTCTGTAGGTCAGCAAAGGCATCACGGCAACCCAAATTTAAAAATTTGACGATGTGGTATTGGCATCTACACATGCCATTTGTTACGGTTAATTGGTAGTTTTGCATGCATTAGTGAAAGTTAACCAGTTGTATTTTATTAGTAAGCGTTTTCTTACGTTTAATTGGTGGTTTCCCAAGCAATATTTCAAATAATTAACTAGATTCTAATATTCAAATTTATTTTCCTCAACTATGCAGTACATTTTGCATGACTGTGTAGGCAACCTCTTCTGGTGTTAATAAATTTCTGGTCTAAAATTACAGTGATATTACCAAATGAGAACACTCCATATATCAGCAATTTGTTGTGGGGCCTTTTGCCAAAATTTTGGAAAGTTTTTGATAACTTGAATTGAATGGCATTCCGCTGGTTTTCTCGTTATTTTCCACTGCAAAATTCGTGTAATTAAGTTGTGTGCCCCTCGACGTAGTGCTTCGAAAGCCAATTGGTTTGGCTAGCTTTATTGGATGGTGAAGGATTTGGAAGCACAAATGCCCTTTTGACGTTCGAATTATTGGTTTGATGTTAGAATTCTTACTTCTAACGCCTCGGTGGAATTTTGAGCCACCTTTGTCACATGCACGACCACTTTTGGCTGACTTTTATCTCCAGGTTAGTTTACTGTAGCTCCTACCTCCTTTTCGGGGCTTATCTAGCAATTTGTACGCTTTTAGTCAAATTTTACCTGGGTTTCGCAAGTATAGTGGAAATCGTGTTGCGCTGCATTTCTTGGAAGCGCTTGGGAACGTCACCTACTTGCGGTTTACTCGCTCGTCCGCTGGCTTCGAGGCAAGGCACCTGCGATAGCCGCCCCGCAGATGGAAGCTGGCAATCTCTTCTCCTCGGGTCCTTGATGTCTCTTCCCCAGGTGCGAAACGGAGTCGCCAGCAGCCTCTAGCCACGGCACGTGCAATCCGAGCCTACGAGTTTTATACAAATTTGATATTGGGTGTGTAAATGTACTTGAAATTAGACGCATAGATGAATATAGGGCGTTTCGTGAGAATGGGCCCGCTTTTGTAATTATTTGAATGAATATAATGCCAGCTGCATTACTATCCCTGTTAGAGTATTGTATAACTTCCTTGTTCTTTCAATAGCTGCTCTAGTTGTTTAATAGCATGATAGACCAGAGCCTACCACATTTCGCTGTGTTGACAGCTACGTTCAATTCACTTACCCTAGTGATGTGTTTTGACACGATTCCGTCGAATGTGTCGAAGGTTTGTTAGAACAATTCTATTAAAGCAGTTACTTGTGTTACTTCGGCCCTAAATTCTAGCATTTTCACTAGTCACGCCAGCAAAATTCGTAATTCAGTGGTAATGTGATCAAAATTCATTTTCTTAAACCTTATTTCCGCGTTGTTCATTTCAAAAATTAACGCATTACAGTTCTTGCATATTCACCGAGACTTAATTTTCCATTGCTAACGTGTTATTAAACCTTGACCCTGCTGCAAACAGTAGTCTCTTTGTTCTTTTAAATTCTTAGTAAGCCGCTTATCAAAGCAGCGTTGTTCTGCCCTTGCCTTCTGCATGGATGATGTCATCTTGCCACTATCACGTCCTAAGTGGTTCCTGGAGCCGAACCGGCGGTTGTAATTTTACGTGTGAATCCCCTGGTTAAGTAAAGTTGTTTCAGTATTTCGATCCGTCTTATTCTTAAACGTAACGAGTGGAACAAGGACGTAGATAAGCCGCGTCCGCGCTATGTCATTCTTCACGCTTGCCGCTTGGCAGGAACTTCACTTCGCTACCGGCTGTTGAACTAGAACAAACGTTTTTGGCTTCTTCAGCCCCCGGCTCGCATCGCTTGCGGCCGGGGGACGCTGCTCTGACTTTCGTTATTTTCGTTGTGAATAGTTGTGTGTTTTGGGTGCATCGTGTTGGTTGTTGTACCAATTTAGCGTTTTCGAACTGTTTCGTTTGGCAAGAAATCTCCGGCGTTGGTAGTGGTGAACTTTCCGTTTGAAGTGCATGTGAAGCATTAATTAGTGGTGTCAAGAGTTCTTATCGTCGAGGGTTGCGAGGCCCTTGAATATATCGTTTATACGGATCCTAACGAACTCTTTTCATTGAACCCAACGCTTTGAATTTACCGTCGTATTATCGAAACTCGCACGTCGAGGGGTTCACCCCGTGTTATCGCTACGTCAACTTCGCCCTTCGGGGGACTCTATTGCATCATGCCACCCTTAGTTGTGGCCAGCATCTCCGAGGCTCGCCCGCACCACGTCTTCGCCCGTTGATTTCGCCGTCGTCCGTTCTTTCCGGCAGTTTGTTTGGGAAGCGACGCTACATACAGTATCGCCCGTAATTGTGCAGCCAGCCAATTTCAAGGTAAAAGTTATTGTAAACTAGTTTTATTGTGTATAACGAAAAGTGAACGCCCCGTCGAGTGTTGAACGATTAGTACATCTGTTGTCAATGATGTGTTTTGCCGTTTGCTAAATTTAACGATTTACCTATGCATTCTTTTGTTGTTCAACGTAGGTTGTGGCCTTTTCGTTTGCCCTGAGCCACATTACTGTGTTTACCGTCAAGTGTACCCTTTGTAATTAAAGTTAACGTATTGAGCAATCTAACCTAACTAACGTTTGAGTACTTTTAAGTCTAATTAGTCAATTTCATGTTTATTGCCACTTATTTATATATTTTTATTTCATCCTAATAGAGTTCTTGGTCAAGTATTGATGTTTTTCTTTTGTGTTTGGTATTTGCATGCTGTTTTATGTACTGTTACAGATGTAAGAGGAGGTTAGTAGCTGCTTTAGTGAGTTATAGTTGTAAGGTAAGTCGAAACTGTATTTAGCTCGCCGAACAAACTCTGCCAAGTTTTAAACGTAGCCAGGTGGATTGCCTACTTCCATTTTCAAGTCATTTCACTTGTGCTGCGATTGACGTTTTCCCGATTTGTCAAGAAAATGGTGGCGCATCAATTATTTAACATCTTTAACCTCTTTTGTATCGATGTACAGCCCTAACTCGAAGGTAGAAAAGAACCCGCCCTCCCGGTTGAGTTTAGTCGGAGCAACCCTTCCTGTTACCGTCATCTAACGGGGTTAGGGCCTTGTATTCTCGATCGACCTCCCGATTTTGTCGTTTTATCGTGTCGCGACTAACAAGTCCGGCTCTCGAGCTTATGATTTTGTTGTGCACGCTTGAGGGGTGGTTTGTTATGTCGTTGTGTCGTTTTTGAACGGTAACAGGTTGCTTGTGGGTTTGGTACCCTGTAATGTATTATGGGTCTCGGTTATCTCATTAAGCTATAATAGGACGTTTGAACTCACCTGAGTTACGGCTTAGCTGTGTTTATCGGCGGGGACTGCTGCGATATTTTGGCTTTTGTACATGAGTTCAGCTTTTGAGGTTATAGACTAAATTCACTAGTATTTAAAAGGTTGTGGTTATTGAACCGCCCGCGGTCGCTTAACTACCAAAATTTAAGTAATTGAGATCCGGAATTATTAGTTATTGTTGTTAGGAGCGCATTCAAGCCTTTTACTTGAAATGTCATAAAAAGCCTTATGAATTTCTTTTAGAGATATCTTCGATCTCTGTATGGCCATGTAATTTGAAGAAATTTCGCCCCTTCTAAACTTTGGGTACCGTCATAGAGTCAGATAGAGCTAACACTCGGGATTTAGGTTAGCCTACCGCTTGCAGCGCTCTGCCCCGGGTCGCCCTACTTAACAGGGTGCGTGCTAATTTGTACCTGCGATTTTGTAGTTATTTGCTCACCGGAATTATTCCGACGCGGTCGGCTTTGTATGAACCTCCGCCTCACGAAGCTTCTCTTTAATTGATTTTATCCCTTAGTGGGCAACCCTAAAATCAGTAATTAACCTGTTAACCACGGTTTTTAACAACCAATTTTATTTATGCAGCTCGCCCTTTTATAATTGCATATGCAGCGCTTTTTTAATGTGCCTAGGCTATTTGTTTGATTGTTTGTGTTTATTTATTAATGCCTATTTATATCGATATATTTGTCTGTTGTTATTTATGTTTGCACTAGAGAACCGAATGTTGATAAATAAATACTGTTACTAGTTCGTTTTGCTATTATTTGATTTTTTGGTTTGGGTTTATCTCTTACCTTGGGGCAAAATACCAAATATAACTTACGCCACCAGATAAGGCCAACCCTTAATTCTTCGTCACACATTGTCGACTTTATTTCGGAACTTTAAGCCAGCAGTAGCCATATAAGCCAGGGCAGCTACAAAATTTTACGAAAATCCCGTAAGGGTCATAAAAGCAGATTGAGAAACTAGGGACTTCGAAACAAGCGGAGGATGTTTAGGTTGCAGCGGTCGATCTCAGCACCTTCGATAGTAAAAAAATATTGATTTGCGTAAAACTACGGAGGAAAATTCAAACTTTCAAAAACAAGTTGCAAGATCGCAGTCCCCAGAATGATTTCAAGTGCTAAAGATATCTTGAATGAGAAATTCGAGTTTGATGAAAATGTGGAGCATGTTGGCAATGCGGCTTCCGGTACTGATATAGGACAAGAGTTGACAAGCTTGTTAAACTAACTGGGCATCGACGTCGTCTCAGGCTCAAGGCGAGCCACCAGTTGTAGTTTGGAACAACGGTCAACAACACAAGTACCACAAGACGGGACCGATGTCCCATTCGTTAGCAGACAGGCCTCTCCGGTAGCGGATAAGGCAAGTATTACACTACCAGCAGCTGCTTCCACTGTCCCGTCGTTGGCTGCTGAAAATGAGGTAGTCGATACTGCGGTGTCGACTATTTCAATATTGGAAGAAGAGAGGCAAAATTCAGAGTGACCGAATGAAGAGAGCGTGAACGAAAAGAGTGTGAATGAGCAGAGAGTGAATGCTCCGGCCACGTCGTTGACGCAGGAACTCGTCGACGACTTGGAGGAAGCATTTGCTGACTTGGCTAGCCGATATTTGGACGCGCTACAGGCTCAGAGGAACTTTAGCGCACTTCAAATTTAACTGGCCAATATTGAAGAGGACCAGATTTCAATCTTTTTCGTGGATCGTGTTACCTTTGAGTGTCACATGTCACATAAACACTTGCAATTATAAACAAAAGTCTGCATCTTGTTGTTAATTATATTATCCTAGAAACTTACATAATAATATTAAGTTCCGTTGTGAAGGAAAAGCAGCAAACAAATAGCAGCGTACATAAATCTACAGTGACTATATACAAGACAGTGTGGCCATACGATTGTTGGCCGCCATTTTCAGGCAAATTTGAGCGTAGAGATATACAGTGCCTTTAGAAATAATCGAACGCTTTTGAGTGGTCATTATTTTGGCGGTAGTTATTTTAACTAGTTGATGTTAGCTACACGTGCGGTGTTATGTATAGACATTGACATTTTTCATTGGCGTTCGTTCGTGGTGCTTTAAGGTGTTACATGAAGTTTACAACTGGTTTCAGTTATGGTAGTTTACAATACAGCTAAATGCCGTCTTCCTGTTCCCTGTCTCCAAACCTCCCTGTTCTGTGCTTCGTCTTCTTTCAGGTTCCTCCATGGCTCTCCGAATACACTCATTCCACGGTTTGCGTGGTCTACCTCTTTTTTTCTTAACCGGCGGCGACCATTTAAATATCTTCATAAGCCACGTCGTCTCCTCCATTCTTCAATTCTGTCCACAACTGATTCTGGTGCCTCCATTCTGCGTCTTATTTCCTCGTTCGTCACTATCTCGTCTCGATAACTTTGCGCTTTTTCGTCCATTTAAACTGTGTTTGGTCTTCGTTTCATTTCCGCTGTTACAGTCCATACCTCACTGCCATAACATAGCACCAACTCTACCATTACTTTACCTATTCTTTTTTTGTTTTTGTTAGAGATAGTATTGTCCCATCAAATTGATTTCAAGCATCCCACTATCTTCTTACTTTGTATTATTCGAGTTCTGATCTCTTCTGTTCCCAAACCTTTTTCATCGATTGTATTGTAGCACCGAAATATTTAAACCTTTCTACTTGTGCTTCCGAGTTGATTACTAAATAGTCCGTTTCCTCTAAACTTATGCTAAGGCCCCATTTATCATAGCACCGATGTAATCTCTTTATCATATATTCCAAGTCGAACGCATCTTGTGCTATTACAACAATAGCATAATTCTAAATTGTCACATTTAAATACTGTGCAGAGTATTAGTTTTTCAGGACAATAGACGATAAAATTTCACCCGCTTGCGACGCTAATGAATTATTTGACACTGACAATTTAGAATTGTCAGATTTGAAAGGTTTTATTTTCTTCCATAACCAAATGAACAGGTTCGACCAACCTCTTTGAGAACAAATTAGAAGTAACTAGCAAGATGCCCGTTCTTCGTACGGGCAACAAATGTTTTTTCTTCTAAATTTCAAATGAATTCTAGGGCGCCCTCACCCCCTCACTCAATACGCTAAACTAACAAACGCCGCAAAACAATAAATTCCTCCACAATTCTTTTTTATGCTTCACGTACCCCCTGGAAATGTGTACGTAATTGTCGTTCTCCTTGTATATACTGATAAAACCAGTGCTCGATTTCTAGAAATAGGGGTTCCGGAACTGCCAGGGGGGTCTGGGGGGCACCCCCCGGGTCCAAGGAGGGGTTCCGGGGGTCCCCCCCGAAAAAAAATTGAAAAATAAAGGACTTAAAAATGACGTTTTAGACGTTTTTAAGGTCTTAAAGTTGACTCGAAAAGTTGTCGAATCGTATTGGGTTTTTTAAACTTTTTTAGTGCCGATTTTTTTTTTCATAGAGAGAGGTCCCGGAACGCCGTTCCGCCTCAAATCGAGCCCTGAATAAAACTATAGTTTTAGTATAACAATGAGATAAAATTAAAATATATATGTACAAATTAAATATTGTATTCATAAATTACAGCAAGATAAACTTAACACATTACCCCTTTTCAGTTTTTCCTTTTTACCGCTTTAGGGGTAACATTAAAATCCCTTAAACCCCTTTCTAAATATTTTAAGAATACATCTGTATGCCAAAAAAACAATGTTCTAACTCAATAAACATAGGAGATACAACGGGTTCTTTAATTCACCCCGAATCCAGATTTGCACCTTTAGGGGTTGATTTGGGAAAATCCTGAAACGTGTTTTTAGACATTTGTATTGGATACCTATGCATACAATAAACCAAGTCGATATCTTATCAGGTTTAGAGATATTGAGGAATTCGTGAAAACACAGTTCACCGCTTTTCACCCCTTAGAGGTAACATTTTAAAATCCCTTAAACATCTTTCTAAATGTTTTAAGAATACATTTATATGCCAAAAAAGAATTCTCTAGCTCAATAAACATAGGAGATATGAAGGGTTCTTTAATTCACCCCGAATCCAGATTTGCACTTTTAGGGGTTGATTATGGGAAAATCCTGAAATGCGTTTTTAGACACTTGTATGGACACCTATGCAAGCACACACCAAGTCGATATCTTATCGGGTCTAAGAGATATTGAGGAATTTGTGAAAATACAGTTTACCCCTTTTCAGCCCCTTAAGGGTAAAATTGTAAAATCCCTTAAATCACTTTCTAAATATTTTAAGAAGATATCTATATGCCAAAAAAAGGAATGTTTTAGCTCAATAAACCTAGGAGTTACAAAGGGTTCTTTAATTCACCCCAAATCCAGATTTGCACCTTTAGGGGTCGATTAGGGCAAAATCCTGAAATGGGTTTTTAGATACTTCTATTGGACACTTATGCAAGCAAACACCAAGTCGCTATCTTATCGGGTGTAAGAGATATTCAGGGTTTCGTAAAAACACAGTTTACCCCTTTTCACCCCCTTAGGGTTAAAATTTTAAAATTCCCTTAAATCGCTTTCTAAATATTTTAAGAATACATCTATACGCCCAAAAAGAATGTTCTAACTCAATAAACATAGGAGATACGAAGGGTTCTTTAATTCACCCCCAATCCAAATTTGCACCTTTAGGGGTTGATTAGGGCAAAATCCTAAAATACGTTTCTAGGTATTTGCATTGATAATCTTTGCAAGTAAACACCAAATTGATATCTTATCGGGTGTAAGAGATATTGAAGAATTCGTGAAAACACATTTTACCCCGTTTCACCCCCTTAGGGGTCGAATTAAAAAAAATCCCTTCTTAGCACTAACTTACGTAACAAATTGAACCTTCCACCCAAATTTCAAGTTTTTAGTGCCAGTGGTTTCGGCTCTGCGTTGATTAGTCAGGGTTGTGACTTTCCTTTATATATATATAATAATAATATAGATTAAATATTTTGCCTGTTAATGGCGGATATTCGCGTCGACCAATAGCGGCAAAGACATCCCTATGGCCACACTGTCTTGTATATAGCCACTGTACATAAATCAAACACTGTCGTTTTCTTTGATATCAAAATACCGATTTTGATGACCTTGAACGTCTCCTGGGGGGGGGGGGGGGTACTTTCCGATAATACTAACAGATGGTGCTACTACTTTATCACATCAAGGCCGACTATATTAAATGTAAAACACATTGATCACATATGATTGGTAGCAGAGCCAGTAACTGGCTCCGATTGGTAGAACTTTGTGCTGCCATCTGACAGTCAAGCTTAGAAATACCCCCCGAGTTATTGTTCCAGGCACTCTAGACAGGTTTCAACATTTGGCATGAGTGTCTCTACTTGTTTGATGTATGTACGCGACAAATATTATCACCGACTTACACGCTTTGTTACTAAGGCTGTATCACTGACTTACATGATCGACAGCGGGAAAACCAAATTATAATAAAAAAATACAAAAGATGTTTAAGCACTTGGGCATTCTTTTTCAGGCAGAAGTATGATCTACAAATATTAGATTGAAAGACCTTGAAATGTTTGAATTATGCTTTCAAGAAGTTTATTTACATGATCGTATGTGTGAACATAGACTTCAGATATGAAATTAGTTACAATCCTTGAATTATGGTCTGGGGCAACATCCTGATGGAATCATCAACTATGAGTCTCTGCTCTGTCCAGTTTCGTGTATAATTTTAACGAGTTTTAAAACTGACACACATATTTCTCCAGAAGCGTTACTAATCGACATGGTAAGATATTCTCTTAGAAGGATTTCTACATTGGGAAATTTAGAAATAATTATATTTTTTATTATGAAATTTCACATCTCATACGGGAAGTTTAAAGAATTCATAGTAAATATATTTTCCCATCGAATAACTCTTCTTCCTTTTCCATCTCATCATAAAAATGTCAGCTGAGTAATATATATTAAATATACTGGTGTTTATCATTAATGATAGTCCATCTGGAATGGTAGTTGGCACGTTTTGTACTTTAGTGTACAAACGCCTGTCCCAGCTAGTCAATTATTGTTACGTACCTGGTATTCGACAGAGGTGTTATTTGGTCTGGACATTTTTCAGTTCCAAATTCTCGCAAAATATTGCTAGGCTATATGTTTAACTTTTTTGTATATGTATAGAAATACTATGGGCATGACAGGTTTTAGTTTTAAATAAGAATTTTTAAAATGTGGACCGAACTTGGTCCGAATCCTGTCAAAATACGGACGCTAGATAATTGTCTTATTTGTCTATGCCTAAGTTCGGGCATGTTGTTGAGTCGTGTGCCTTTTTACTTCCCTCTTCTAAAAGGCTAAGGAAGTATTGTAATCGTGAAAAAATTACCGTCCAAGGGTCGAAGATCCCTGGATGACGAAAAACATGTGTTCTCAATTCCGCCTGTCTGTTCATCTGTCTGCCCGTTTCTCGACGATATAGCTCAAAAACTACTTGTTGGGGGAAGGATATTTTTCATTCGGATTAGTTGTCTACCTGGCTCGAAACCGAATATACTTTCGGTCAAATATATACAAAGTGGGCACATTAAAAAAATTAAATTCTGTCTATTTTTGCTCAAGAACTGGTAGTTTAATAAAAGTAATAGTTTGCACATACCTCTAGTTTTTAACCTTGACAGTATCAAGCCTACTTTGGACCCAACAGGTGCAGGGTGAACACCTTGTAAATTATTTTTTACCTTTGATATTTGCAAAATATTTAAAATCAAAACCTCCACTTACGAGGGAAGTTCCGTGTAAATCCCCTTACAGATTTTTTAAGTTTATGAATTCAAGGTGCACTAATTTATTTTCAGCCAGTTTCTTTTCAATTAATGCTGAACTATGTATGTGTGATCTATACAAGATCTCCCGCCGCTGTAAACCCCGCCTGGTTCTCCCCTATTTTGTTGATTATATTCTCTTCCAGTTATTTCTCTATTAACTTTTCATAAAGCCTACCCATTCTAGAGATAACGCTGATATTTCTGTAGTTTTGACATGCTTTTTTAAATATTGAGGTTATGTAGGTTTCCCATTCTTATTGCAATTTTTCTCTATTAATAGCCCCCTAGAATAGTCTTTGAATCATACGTAAGAGCTTTTTGGATCCATACTTTATAAGCTCCGTTTTTGAGGGTTATTACCATATCTTTTATTTCTTTAAGGTGATCTACTGCAAACACATGTTTTATAAGTATGGTCATTACATTAAATGTGCGTATACTGACCTCAGTGAGCGCCAGCGTAGCTCTGATGGTTAGAGCATCGGACAGCGGCGCGGAAGTCTGGAGTTCAAATCCCAGATCGATGCCTGGCGGGCGGCCTACCCAGTCGCTTTAAATAATTGGGAACCTGCGTTCGAAAGAACAAGGGGTAATAATGCGGTTGTCTAATGCGTGGTGCTCACCACATCACCACGTGTCATGAATTTGACACGCGACAGCCGGGTGTGAAAGCGAGGATACGGAAGCTCTAACCTTCCACCTTGCAGGCCAAGCTCCTTCATGGGGTGTTAGTGCCTCACCATTATATACTGACCTCAGTAGAAATACAGTGAAAAATTATTTATCGCTTACTGAAAAAAAATAGCCATAGGTCTGGTGCAGACTTTTGAGAACGACTGACTAGATCAGTAAAAGTACAATAACCTAAGGCACCAAATAGAATTGAAAATATACAAACAAATGTTTTTTGCTCTTGCATTTTATCTAAACTTGGTTTTATTGCAACCAAATATGCGAACGTATATGTTCATAGAACTTCATTCCGGTGAGCATCAATTAATTTAAGCAATTAAATGTTTTAATTTTTTGTGGGATTGTTATTAATTTTTGGCGAATAACTTATTATGCAAAGTTGTTCTGTTTCTGACTACCCATAAAATTTAATTGCCATAGTTATGAATCACCCTGTATATATGTAATCATTTTTATAAAATAATATTATGTAGTACCTAGTAATAGCTAATGT
>CALNHX010012664.1:0-23455 GCA_940337035.1 Agriotes lineatus
GGGTGCATCTACTATGTTTCGCAGTACTTTGTTCTGAAATGTTTGGATACACTTGATATTAGAATCGCTGGCACAGACCCAAAGTGGAATGCCGTATAGCCATATTGGTTTCAAGATCTGGTTGTAGATTAGTAATTTGTTGGAGATTAAAAGTTTTGGAGTTTCTTCCAATGATCCAATAGTGCTGTCTATATTTTAGGCCTAGTTCAGCTCTTTTCTTCTTAACATGTTTTTTAAACCTAAGTTTGGCGTCCAGATTCATTCCGAGATATTTTGCATTAATCATTAATTAATATGGGTATGTTATTCGTTTATTGGTGTAATTTACCTGAATAGATTTAAGTTCGTTGAGCCCAATCTTCCATTGCCTAGTCCAGTCTACTATTGCATTGCTTGCTGCCTGTACTTTTCTAACAAAGCTTTCTTGGTCTTGATCTACTGCAATAATAAGAGCAGTGTCATCAGCAAATGTGGCAATAACTGCAACTTTTAGCTCAGGTAAATCGTCCGTGTACAACAATTATAGGATGGGCCCGAGAACACTGCCTTGTGGCACACCCGCTTTTATCTCTTTTAGGTTAGAATATTCATCTTCTTGTTTGACTCTAAACAATCTGTCAGTTATACCGGGTGACAATGAGAACAGAGCCATGCCTCTATCTCTTCTATTTATGAATGAATTTGGATTAAATTTGATACAAGGATACTAATCATAATTTCGGATTGATAAGCAAATGTAATTAAAATGGCCGAAATGAAACTAACTTTTAATTAATTATTTTTCAGTTTTAAATAAAGTTAAAGTAGAGCATGATGCATATCTTTTGATTGGTAATTAAATTTTCTATTTAATTGGAAGATGGCCCTTAGTAGGTGCCATTTAAAAAAGTGACTTTTTCTTAAAAAAACATGTTTGGCAAATGATATTATTTTAATAAGGGATTGTTATTGACTTAATTGATAAAATAGCTATTATTATGAGTTGCTAGAGTCACTTAGATCAGACTTCCTCCAGTTACGGCCGTCTAGGGTAAAAAATAACATTTGAAAAAAATATTTTTTGTTTAAAAAATTAAAATTTTACAGGACCGTTGTATGTAATTTGACTCGTAGATTCCGAAAAAAATAAAATATACAGGGTGATCCATTTAAAAAATCAAAGCGGTGAAACGGAAAATTGACTATTTTAACTATATCTATCGGTCGATCAGAAAGTATGTGTAGTATCTTCTTATAAAATTTTATCCAAATCTATTCATAAATAAAGAAGATAGAAGCATGGCCCTGGTTTCATTGCCACCCGGTATACGAGAATTGTTCAATAGAAACACGTTTAGAGCATAATATCTAGTAACTCAATTTAAAGAAATCTCTCTTAATATTAAGGTACGAGTGCCAGTGTTGTATTAATCTACAAATTCCCTGCTGGTAAATTTCTTCTAGCAGTCTGCACTTCCACGTCCGAAATGAATCGCTGCCCCTTTAGTAATTGTTTTAATGAATGTGGTGATAATAGGAGTATGAATAATGGAACGAACACTTTCTGTACTGATGCGCATCATTTCAGAAAGTTAGCAGTTTTCAAACGCCTCACATTTTCATCAGAAGTTGCAACTCGAACATGTCCTGGATGAGCGAAGACTTTAGTCAACTCTCTTTCTTGTCGAAATTTTCTACACTGCTCAACCGGCAGTTTTCATTCTTTCGTGGATATCTAGTAGTTGACGTCCTGCGGCTGCTAAAAATTGAATACCAGTATGCACACTATCTTTCGAGGGATTTTCTATAGTAAACGCAATTTCCTAGCTCTATAAAAATGGCCACAAAGAAACAATTCCAAAGAAATTTGGCATACACCTCAATAATATGCCAATAAACAATTTTAATAACCTCATACATGTGCTATGATGACCAAGTCGTGCTTACGTGATCCAAATGTGTTTCTATTGAACAATCCTCGTATGATATTAAATTGTCAGCATGTTGTTTTGGTAACATTTTATTTAGTTTATACTATATCAAGCCTTCATTCCAAACTTTTTCGAAGGCTTGAGCAACGTCTAGAAAGACTGCAGAGCAGACTTGTTTTTCCTCTAGAGCACTTTTGATGATGTCAGTTATTCTATGTACTTGATTTATGGTCGAGTGCTTTTTCCTGAATACAAATTGATAATCTGAGATTAGGTTATTATTTTCTACTATTGGTCGTAGCCTCTTAAGGAGTAATTTCTCAAAGGGTCTATATAAATCGGTCTATAGGATTTTACGTCATTAAGTTGTTTTCCTGGCTTTGGTAATATGATTATTTTTGCTACTTTCTAGCAAGAAGGAACATGTTTTATTCTGTAAGCAGAATTGAAGAGATAGGTCAACATGACTATACCTTTTGTAGGCAGATGCTTTAAGATTTCTCCAGTAATTAAATCGAATGCTGTTGTTTTCTTTGGGTTCAAATTAGTTCTTATCTCCTCAGCTGCTTCTTTTGGGGTGACTGGAGTTATATTTTCGGATTTTGGGTTGCCAATGATATTTATATCTTGAATTGTGTTCGGCAAACAAGTCTGCTTTGTGCTTATTGTCTCTAGCCCATAGTCCATTATTGCTTCTAATAGGCGGAACAGAAGTTACGGGTCTCTTAATCTTCTTGGTTGCTTTGCATAGTGAATAATCGGTTTCCTCATATGCAGACAATTCTTGTAAATATGAACTTATAGACTCTTCTTTAAGTCTCTTCTGAGTTTTGTTATTAAGTATAGCATTTTCTGCAGGATCTCTTAGTTGCTGCTATCCTCTTCTAGCTCTTCTTTTCTCTTAGACTAGTTCTCTCATTTCACCGAGATAGTTTGCACCTTTGGTTGTGTGTGTATTTTCGTTAGTGTTGTTGTAGGCCGCTGCCTGAATCAGCTTAGTAAAGTTTCCAGCTTCTTGTTCTAATTGCTTCATCGTTCTTAAATTAATGTTCAGATTGATGTTACTTTGAAGATCAATACGGAAGCTTTTCCAGTCAGTGGTTTTGTTGACGAGGGAGGGTCTGGCTACTATTTTAATTATCCTTTCACTTAGTGTCAGGATGACGGCGGAGTGATCAGAATCAATGTCAAAATTTTCTTCTATTTCTATGAAGTTAGGCGATACTTTTCTAAAGATCAAGAAGTCCAGTAAATCTGGAATTTTAACAGAATCAGTGGGCCAGTACGTTGGCTTGCCTGTCGAGTGACTATTGCAGTTTAGTTTCTGTACTGATTTTCTAAGTTCCCTACCTTTGGTCGTAGTTAACCTGGATCCCCAGTCTACATGTTTCGAGTTAATGTCTCCTTCGACAATGAATCTTTCGCCAAGGTGTTGCAGGAGTGTTAAGTAATCTTCTTTTTTAAGATTGTGTCTTGGCGGGCAATGGGCAGCCCCCACTTTCAGTTTCTGTTTTAGAGACATTATTCCAACCACTGTTAATTGAATATCATCGCTTTGCAGATGGCACTCTTCATAGTGGTTGATCTTTTCTTTTATTATGATTGTACTACCACCCCTGGCTTGGTTGTCAGGGTGGATGGTGTGATATGTTTTGTATCCTCTTATTTTAAGGTAAGATTGGTTTGTCATGTGTGTCTCAGAAATGAGGCAGACATTTATGTGTTGAGTGTTCAGGAAATCTTCAAGGTCGTATTGTTTTGTTTAGAATGCCATTGGCATTACATGTGGCGATGCGTAAGTCTTGTCGGTCAATTATCTTACTTTTACCTTGGGTATGGTTCCAGTACTTCTGGCTTCTAGCTTGTTAAGTCTTTCGTTTACTCGATCCAGGGTTTTCATCATATTTTGCACGGGCTGCATTATGGATGGTTCTGATCATGCTAGTGATGTTAATTCAGTTGATGTTTGTTTTTTGGCATTAGCCATACCATTTCTTCTTTTCTGCAGCTCTTTTGCAATTATACAGCCCCTGTAGCTAGCTGGGTGTGCATCAGAGCAGTTGACGCTAGACGCTGGAACATAAATTTAATGACGAATTGTTTCAAAAATTTCCGTGGATTCATTATGGTTCCAGTATATCAAAATGTGTTTGTCATACCTTGTACTAAAGCTGAATCTGATTACGTTTTCACAATCGCATTAGACTAGTTTCGTAAAATTTCAATTCAGTAACTGGAAAACAGGCGTAAAAAGGTTTATAATGCACGTAAGTAGTAGTATTCACAAAGAAGCTACTCTAAAGTTGCCTCAATTTGGAAAAACGTCACTTACTTCACAATTAAATACAGCTTCACGTCAGGATCAGCATATCACACAAAATGCTCTTAAAAAATTTTTGGTTTGCTGTTATACCTTGCAAAACACAAAATTGCAATCAGATCACATTCTGACGTAAAGAGCAATTTCCAGGAACTGCTTAAATTACGAAGCAGGGACTATCCAAAATTGCTCACCTTTATGCAACTAAGAGGTACAGTCTTTTATCACCACAAATACAAAATGAGATGATGGAACAAATGGCGCATAGTGTTCTTCTACGATTAGGAACGCCGAATTTAGTTCAATTTCTGACATTAGCAACCCAGAACAAGTATATATTTGTATAAGAACAGTATTTGGAGAGGTTTATATCCCTGTGCAACTACTGGGAGGTCTTAAAAATATAATTTTGGATAGGTCGAGCAGATTTAATCTATCTTTAAGTAATTTACGGGGACAACGCTACGACGGAGCTGCCAATATACCTGGGGCTTATCGAGGTGTATTGTATAAGCTAGGTTGTTGGAATTACAACCACTGACTCCATACGTCTAATTTAGTAACCATCGTTTAAATCTAGCATTGCAAGGTGCAGTAGGGACTATTGTATTTTGATACGGTGATACGGGATTCCCCAAAAAGAATGGCAGATTTGAAATAACTCTGCTTAGCTGTCATTGTGTAGACAGCTGTACTTCAACTATTAACCCTAATATTTTCATTTATAATATAAAAAAGCTGTAAAAGGCTTTACCCAGAACTTCCCTCGTCGACATTGTGACACTAAAAAACAATTTTAAAAATCAAATGAAGTTAGGAGTAAAAATATGTTCACGTTTCTAATAACTTAAATAAATTTTAAAAAATCTGTAAAAGGCTATACCCAGAACTTTCCTCGCCAGAATTAGATCAATTTGAAAAAAAAATGTATCTCGCTGGGGTTTGAACCCGCCGCACCTGCATAGCAATCATAACCGAATCTCCGCAGCGGATGTAACTGCAGTGAAATTCCAACTGCGCCATCAAGCCTCATAGAAATAAGTGCGGCGCTCCTCTCTTGAACAGAACGGGCTTACTGTTGAAACGTTTTTACTCTTTTGTGACATTATCCTGTATCGGTCGAGTCTTATTTTCGGCAAATGTGAAAGTTATTACTTCCTTCTTTTTCATAATTAACCCAAACGTAAACAAAATTAATTTTTTACGGTGCTCAACCTGTATATATTTGTATGAAATTGTACCGGTTTCATGAGAGGTAGATATATAATATGTATGCAAAATATCGTCTCTCTCCCACAAATAGTTTTTGAGCTATACTGCCAACAGGCAGACAGACAGACAGAAGGAATTAAGAAAACCTCTTTTTTGTCATCTATTGACCTTGAAACGTGAAGATCTAAAGAAATCTCGGAAGGTGATTTTTTCGTGATTACAATATTTTCTTCGTCTTTGAGGCGCGGTAAGTAAAAATAAAACTTCTTACCTTTCCATAAGAGCAAGTTACATGATCTATAGAAAATCGATATACCTATTTATTAAATATCGAAGGATACATGGCAGCCTTATTAATAAAATTGTTGTCCCACGGCCACCAACACGTTGCTACACCGGCTAAAACTCCATCTTAGTCTACACGAACAAGTTTTGGCAATTAATTAAAAATAAATATGCACTTAATGTAAACAACAACTGAAAACCCGAAAATGCCAGCAGTTTTTTACACAAGTCGTACTTTCATATTTACACCCACTAGCAGAGAGTAAAATTACACTCAGTAATTGTTCTAAATAAAACCAAATCCTTGGAAGAAATCATAAACTTTTTTTAACTATTTACTAAAGTCATAAACATGAGTGTACTTTCCGGCGACAGCTTGTCTTTGGTATCTTCTGAAAAATGTTCTTTACAGAAGATACATTTCGCATCGTTCTTATCCGCAGCTACCTGACCAATCACTTCCATATCGTTGTCCTCGTCTGCATAGATATTTTTGTTAGCCCATAGAACTGCACCTTATTACTTGCCTCGTCTAAAAGACGAAGGAAGAAGTATTGTAATCGCGAAAAAATCACCTTCCGAGATTTCTTCAGATCTTCACGTTTCAGAGTGCCAAGATGACGAAAAACAAGTGATCTCAATTCCGTCTGTCTGTCTGCCTGTCCGTCTGTCTGCCTGCTGGCAGTATCTCTTAAAAAGTATTTGTGGGAGGAAAACGATATTTTGCATGAAACCGGTAGAATTTTATACAAATATATACAGGGTGAGCACCTTAAAAAATAAAATTTTGTTTATATTTGCTTTAAGTGGAAAATAGGTTACAGTAGTAATTTGCACATAGAGCAGGCCTTACACTTGACGAAAATAGAATCCAACAACTACTAGATAAGGTCGCAAAAAATTCAAAAAGTTTCAACAATAACACCGTTCGCTTAAACAGAGCCGCGCATTGCAGACATATCAGCCATCCTGCATGGCGCAGTTAAGTCTATCTGAATATCCACCATTGTATCCGCAGATGATGTAGGTCGAATCCCTTCCCGGTAATTTTTTTAATTTGATAATTGATTTAATCTGCATAAGCAAGTGTTAGGATATCGTTAGCTGTATGTTCCTTTGATTTTTAGGCCGCGAGCCGCATGATGCGTAAATCCCAAACCTTGAAATAGACGGGAAACGCATATTTGGGCGAGGCATCGACGTATATCGTAAAAACTATTGCACATACATATATACATCCTGCGTATATGTTTAAAAATTAATAAAGGAATTTTTAGTGAAAGAATTATCTGCATTGATTTATTGATGTAAAAAATAAAATTAATTTTCTTAAGACATGCCCGGCGTGAAGGTTAAGCCAGCGATACGAACAGGAATCCATAGAGTAGCAAGAAATTGGTCGGTGACGGTAACGGATTTTTTTTATTTGAAAATTTATTTAATTTGCTAGAAACGTGAAGATATTTTTACTCCGAACTTAATTTCATTTTTAAAATTATTTAGTATCACAATGTCGACGAGGGAAGTTTTGGGTAAATCCTTTTACAGATTTTCTTTTTTAATGTAATCCACCAACAGCTTTTCCACATCTCCACCTAAAACACTCTGTCTCCATAGTTTAGTATTTACTATACCATTAAGTGGCAGTGCCATGTATTCTTATGTCTTCAATAACCACTGCAAAGTAGAACTAGAAATTTAAGGAGGTGATTTTCACTCTCATTTGTTCTTGTGTAGCAGGATACGACATATCCCATTTTTTCATAAATTTCGACACACAGATTTTCTACTTCAATTTGGTGAACTCATAATCCTGAAAAAATGAAATAAATTATGGTCCTAATCCTAATATGAGCACTGGACCCATAGTCATCAAACGCAAAAGGCATATAATCTAAACTAACAGCAGAAGATTTAAAATTGATGTTAGAATTAAATAAAAGAGGCGCTGAAAGTAAAAGCTAATCGACACTCACCAAAGAATGTGATAAATGAATGCCTATGGTAAAACGTGTACATAGTGGCTGTGTTTAGCTTATGATTAACCGATAACAAGAGAAATGATGCCGGGTAATTCATAGAAACGGAGGGAGAAGAATAGGTATTATAGTTATAGAATGCACTCAATTTGCTCTTTACTTTCTAGAGAAAAACCCTCATAAAACTTTGTACTAATGTTGATCTACTAGAATATGATGACACTGTTCGTGGGTTGCAGGAAGTTGAAACAGTCTGACTGAGTAGATCCTTTAGAAGGATTTCTTTGCTCGCCTTTGGTAAATTTACCTCTACGTTAAGGTCGAAGGACTTGTCTGATATCGCTGAGAAATTTGATTGTTCTGATTTAGTTAATTTAGCCCTAAAGTATATGAAGCCGAAGGAGTAGTCTATTCCAATTGAGATATTGCTGAGAACACTTTAGATTTGGTCAGATGATGATGGTATGATCTAAATTGTTTTAGTGTAGCAGCAAGTTCACTAAAAAACGCGTCTATTACAGCACTAATTGCTTAGTGTGAGACGAACTTAATATTATCGTGTACTATTAGATGCGTAAGCAAAACAAATGATGCTATTTCAGATTCTTATCCTTTAGATTTGAACTTTTTCTGACACATTTGGCAAGTGGCAAATGGTAATGAACATTCATGATCTACTTCCGCTATCGCGTTTGCTGTATCTTTATTTTCGTTTAACAAATCTGTATTGTCCTGAATTACATCTTGACTATCCGACATACATACATATACAAGGTGGTGACTTGCACGATGTAGCATAGGGATTTCAATTTTAAATTTTTAATGTTTGATTATTGGCTCACCTATTATTTTTTAAATTAAAGTATAAATAAGTTTTTTGTACAGAAAAAAATACTGCATCTGTAGACACTATTGTTTATAATTTTCCAATTTTTGCAACCCTATAAATTAAAGAAATAAAACATACTATTTTTAAAGAAATCAGTGGTGCCTTGGAAATATGTAAACAAACAACATGCACATTTACTTTTGTCATTGCTGTTTGACGTTCTTCCCGTTAAAATGTATTCAACTGAAGAAAAAGTAGAAATGATAAAATAGTTTTATGCTGGAAATAGTGCTCGTCAAGTAAGTGGCTTGTTTAGCGTAAAATATTCGAATCGGCAAATTCCAAGTAGTTCAACGATTGATAGATTAATAGGTAAATTTGAAACTACAGGCACAGTATTAAATAATTGTAAATGTAATAATTACTCTGAAAACGTGCAGCAACATGAGGAAAATGACAACATCCCAGTGTAAGTTTCGGGCAAATAGTGCAAGATATTGGCTTGTGTCACAAAACACAAGTTTCGCTCTTACAAATATCAGTGCCATCAAGAGTGATCGTGATATGGAGAGGAGAAGTGCATTTTGCTTCCACATTATGGAAAAATGTAACGAAGACAAGGAGTTTTTGAATAACGTTTTGTTTACGGATGAATGCACATTCACACTGCATAATGAATTGAATGTACAAAATTTCAGAGTATGGGCTACTGAAAATCCAAGCAACATTTTACAAACCAGGACCCAATATCCCCAAAAAGTTAATGTTTGGGCGGGAATACTAGGTCATCACATTATAGGACCAGTTTTCTTAAGTGGAAACCTCACAGGAGAGCGCTTTTTGCAGTTGTTAGAAGAGGATATAGCTCCGGCGGTGACCGAAGTTGCTAGAGACGATCAAGAGATTTGGCTTCAGATGGAAACCACAGTTTTTCCAATAAGGTGATTGGTCCAAATTATTTAATTAACTGGCCTGCTAGGTCCCCCGATCTTTCGCCCAACGATTTTTTTCTTTGGGGACATTTACAATCGCAAATTTACACTGGAAGAACCTTTCAAACTATTGAAGAGCAAAAAAGTTGTATTCAAGCCCAATTCGATAAAATATCACAATATCAGTTAGCAAATGTTAAACGGCAATTTTGCGATAGGCTGGGTCATTGTTTAGTAGTTAACGGTGCTTTGTTTGAACATTTGTTATAATTTATTGATTTTTGTTTTTTTTGGATTATGATTATACGTACCATTCAAGTCATAGAAAACTGGGACAGGAAAATTACGCAGTTACTCTATTTTTCAGAAAGTGTAGTTTAGATGTAACATTTTGACTGAACTGAACGTAATTAAAGGAGGCAGCCCACCTTTAATAAGGTTCAGTCAAAATGCCACATCTAAACTACACTTTTCGAAACCAAGGGTATCTCAGTATTTTTCCTGTCCCAGTTTTCTATGACTTCGATGGTACATAATTACGTTTTGTTATGGTATTTAATTAACTCCTGCTTCCTATAGATACAAATTTCTTTGATTTTTCCGGTTCCGTAAAATTATAAACGATGGTATGTACAGATACGTACAGCATCTTCTCCAGAAAAAACGAATACATTTTAACGAGAACAGAATTTAATAATTAGTTATAAACGTCAAACAGCAAAGACAAAAGTAAATGTACATGTTGGTTTTTTTTACATAATTTCAAGGCATCTGTGATTTTTTTAAAAATTGCATTTTTATTTGGTTGATTTCTACGGTTTTGGAAAATGGAAAATTGTAAACAATAGTATGTACAGATGCAGTATTTTTTTCTCGTACAAAAAACTTCTTTACACTTTAACTCAAAAAAAAAATAGGGGAGCCAATAATAAAACATTAAAAATTTACCATTGAAATCCATATGCTGCGTCGCGTAAGTATACACCATAGTATAATACAAATATACTATAAAATTAATTTATATGCGGTTCAATTTAACTTTGGGTGAAGGGGTAATCTGTAAGGTTTTGCTAGAAGGTTTAAACGCTGCTTTATTTTTAATTTAAATTTAAAAATGTGCATTTTTAACAGTTAAAGAAAAACTAATATTTATAACTAACATGTGAGCAAATTAAAACGAAAATCAAGCTTGGCTTAGAAAAAATAAGTCATGCGCTCTATTACTGCAGATGTTTTTAATTTAAATATGACAGTTATTATATTAGTAGAAGTGTCAAGTTTTTTAAATTATCAAATTTTAAATTACACATGTTTAACAGAAGTCGCCCGTGTTCGATTACGGATCGCTTACGCTTTATAGTTATTGACATTAGTTTAACAAGTGTTTATCATTGAACTAATATTATTAGTTGTGTTTTTGTGCTAAAACATATCAGCGGCCGAACATAAATTCCTCGGTGCAAGAAGGTAGCAGGTTGCGACCTTGCTCGGATTTCTAACACTTTTGAACTTATAAATCAACAAATATGGACAAAATATTTAGCCAACCAAAACTTATTTACAAAGGTAATAATAACTCAATTGATCTAGCTATGGTAACAGAAGAAAATAACGAATCCACCACGCCCGGAAAGCGAAATATCTCACCACCTGTTGCAGATGAACCTAATAAACGCTATATTTTTGAATCAGATGCACTCATTACAAGAAACAGGTACTACCTGCTTAATAATAATGTTAACAAACCACAAGGACAATCACAAGAACAAGTGACTACGAGTACTACTGAAAACACTAAAAACCGATCTATTTACATGGACCGGTCAAATATCAAGAAGTGATAAAAGATCTCCAAAACCCAACGCTTGGAAAATTTACAACTGTATGTGCTGGCACCGCGATCAAAATTAATTTACAAGAACAAGAACAATTTAGGTTACTAACTGCTTATTATGATGAACATAAAATTAATTACCATACATATCGCAATCCGCAAGAAGCAAATCTTTCGGTTGTTATCAGAAATTTGCCAATTTTGATTGAAAATGAAGAAATTCAAGAGGAACTCTCAAAAGCTTTCTATGTGATTAGTGTAACCCGTCTACGCAACAAAGAAAAATTGCCTATGCCTATATGTGCAGTGATACTAAAGCCAACAGATAACGCAAAAGAAATATTTAAAATCACACATATGTTTCATTGTATAGTATCTGTAGAACCCAGATGGAAATCCTCTGATATACCTCAGTGCCATCGCTATCAGAATTACGGACACATCAAGAATTATTGTAAATTACCTCCCAGATGTGTTAAATGCGTAGGCAATCATTTAACCTCAGAATGTAAGAAAAATGAGAACCAAAAACCTCAATGCGTTTTTTGCGGTGCACAGCACCCTGCTAACTATAAGGTTGTAAATATTATTTAGAACTAAAAACTATAGACAAACACACGCGCACGCTCCTAGAACATTATCGGAGACCACGGAAAATTACCTTCGAGGCGACCATCAATATATAAAGATTTCACTCCACCTATGCTAAAGTAACCAAAAGTCAGCTCTCTCAAGAAAACCCAGAATCTCAAGTATCAGATGTCATCACAAACATTATAACACAGATAGTCAATACGATTATTGATCAAATCAAAAATCAAGTAATGGATATAATTAAAAATTGATTCCAATATGGCAGTAACTAATAGAAAAATATTTAATCATTTAACCCTCCTCAACTGGAATTCTGATGGTATCAAAGCTGAGCGTTTGCTTTTTACGAACTTTCTTATTCAGCACAGCGTCGATATAGCGTTTATAAGTGAAACGCATTTAGTAACCAATGAGAAATACACTATTCCGGGTGGCGGTGTGGCAATTTCCATAAAAAACAATATTCGGCAATATCAGCTACCAGTACATGATCTCGTCAACTTGGAAGCAGTATCCGTAGAAATTATATTTCAGAACAGTTGTCCGGTTAGGCTTATTGCTGGTTATCAACCTCCCAATCGGAAAATCGTAAGTGAAGATATCACCTCATATTTTAACAGTGATCGTCCAACCCTCCTACTAGGTGATCTAAATAGCAAGTGTACACTCTGGGGATGCCGTTTAAATAATCCAAACGGTAAAACACTGCATGAAGTCACCACTTAGCATGATATTCATATACTGGCACCTACAGAACATACACATTTCTGTACAGAGTCGATCACAAGCCAGATATTCTCAGCATTGGACTACAGAAGAAATTTAGCTGTACATTCAATCATCAGGTGTATACTGAATTAGACTCTGATCACCTCCCAGTGATTATAACAATAGATAGTAAACCCGAGTATGTCGAACCACCGAAGAGGCTAATAAATAGTGTCGTAAACTGGGATAAGTTTAAGCAGCACTTAAATGACAATATTAAACCACGAAACCTACCATATACTATAGAAACGGTGGATTCAGCAATTAAACAACTAACAGGAACTATAGTGGATGTCACTCAGTTATCCACCCAACCAAATAAGCAACGTATTCGACAGGTGTATGCTACACCACCAAAATACATACAGAATTTAATTAAGATGAAAAACACCTACAGAAGACAACGGCAACGCACATGTAATCAAGCGTACAAAGTTGAAGTGAACAAACTCATTCATAAAATAAGATGGGAGCTGGATAATTATCGAATCTGCCAATACAATCAGTACATTTCTGCCCTAGACAACAAAGATAACTCCTTATGGAAAGTCACCAACAAATCACCCGTAAACCATATATAATACCGCCAATAAAATACAACTGATTATTGTACAGATTCAGAAAAGTGTCTGATAATGGCAGAGCATTTGAAAAACGTCTTTACTGTTAATGTTACACCTGAAAACGTCGAATACACCAGAGAAATTGAAACATTAGTAAACAACCACACTCCACTTATAAATAATAATGATGAAATTGCTACCACAACACCGTCGGAAGTAAAAGAAATTATTAATAAACTTCCCAACAAGAAAGCACCTGGACATAATCAAATTCCAAACATACTACTAAAAAATCTCAGGCCGAAAGCTTTCACATATCTACCAACAATATTTAATATCGGTCTAAGTATTAGTTATTTCCCTACATCTTTGAAGACAGCTGAAATAATTATGTTTCATAAACCAGGAAAAAATAAACATGGCCTGAACAGTTACATACCCCTAAGTCTTTTGTGCACTCTTTCGAAGGTTCTAGAAAAAGTAATACTGGTTAGATTAAATAAATACATTGAAGACCAAGAAATATTATCTTCTTTTCAATTTGGATTTAGACCATTATATTCAACAACACACCAGCTGTTAAGAATAACCGAAATAATCGTCAAAGGATTTGAACACAAACAACAGTTGCTTTCTTAGATTTAGCCCAAGCCTTTGGCCGAGTTGGCTTAAGGGTTTAATATATAAAATGATCGAATTAAATTTTCCAAAATATTTAACCTATCTTAGAAGGTTTAAAGTCAGAATAAATTCCACGCTCTCAGAACCAAAACCTATTGCAGCAGGAGTCCCACAAGGGTCAGTCTTGGGACCAATACTCTTCAACATATTTGTACATGATATACCGCCCGCAGACGATGGTTTTATTGCAATGTACGCAGATGACACTGCAGTACTCTCACAACACGCAGATATAGCACAAGCTACTAAAACACTCCAAAATTGTTTAAATCGTCTTCTTACTTGGTTCAATCGTTGGAATCTTAAAATTAATCGTGAAAAATGTGTCACCAAGATATTTAAATTTCTTAGACCAGTTGATACCGAACCAATAGTTATACACGAACAAATAATAGCGTGGAATCCATCAGATCTCGCAGTTAAATATCTTGGTTTATATTTGGACAGGCGACTAACGTGGAGCTTGAATATTAACAAAAAAAAATAGGAATGTTACGCCAGGCTTGCAATAATATATCCCATACTCAACAAAAAATCGCATTTAAAAATCGAATGTTCCAAAATGCTATACCAAGGAGTTATACGCCCTATAATAATGTATGCCTGTGTAGTTTGGGGCACGGCAAGCAAAACAAATATTAAAAAGATCCAGACACTTCAAAACAAGGTATTACGAATAGCAACAAACGCCGAATGGTATGTCCGTAACTCGCAACTTCACCGTGAGCTAACAATCCCCACCATAGAGGAATATATTAAAATGACTGCCAAAAAGTTCTTCACTAACATCCAAAACTGTCCTTCAGCATTTCATTATAAATTGGAAAAAGATCAACGACCACCAGACTGAAACCAAGATTATCACAAGACGTTTTACTCGCAGACAGTGATTAAGTGAAACAATAGTGTAAAACTCTCTTAAAAACCTTATATGGTGTTATATTCATGAGTGAACGTCATTATTAACAATACTGTGAACAGCCGTAGTGAGTTTAGCCAGTTAAACTCTAATTAAAAAAAACATGTTTAACAAAGAACAAAAAAGTTTATAATCAAAATGATTGAGGTAGCAGATGTAACATTGTTTAAGTTTTGGTTTTTATTTTAATTTTCAAATAAAATTTTGACATGACAGTAGATGACAGTTATGCTATGGTTTAGTTTATGTATGAGTATTTTATTCTATAACATCACATAATGTGAATTAATAATCGACATATACTTCAATTTTCAAAGCCAAGCTTGATTTCTTTTTCGTTTGCTCACATTTTAGTATTAGTATTTAATGCAGTCGTCGACGGCGTAATGCTTGCTAGCTATAACAGTCAATAGGTACGTTATTAAATGCGTATCAGACGATTGGGATTCTAAAAAGATAATCAGTGGCCCAAACTATAATCTACAGCTTATGAGTTAAACGAGTCGTTCAACAGTTTTTTAAAATGACAATTGCAAAATCTAGAGCAAATGTTAAAAAAGGTCAAAAATATCAATCAGCTCTTCTATTGATTAAATAATGAATTGCGCGATTATAAATAAATGCTTTATAATATCATCCATTTTAAACAAGTTAAGCAATTAATTAAAGGTTAATTGGCCTCTAACTAACTTTATTGAGACTTTACTCTAGAATGTTATTGTATGAACTACACGCTTGTGTTTTACAATACGGTATAAATGTAATGCCTTATTATAAAGATTGGACATGTAGTAATTTTGGTAACTGACGTTTCAGAAATATTTTTTTTAGTCAATAGGAAGTGATAGACTAAATAAATATTGATCAACTTTGTTTGTACTTAATTTACTTTTGTTCGTCTACGACTAAGATGCATTGGCAAAATGAAGAAGAAAAATAACGGAAGGCACCGTTTTTCTAAACTATTTTGGGAACATATATGTACACAAATACTCAAACAGCCGCATGGAACTACCAGATGTTCATGATCATCATGGTAATTAATTCGAAAATAAGTATGCACTCAATATAAATAACATCTGAAAATCTGAAAAAGCCAGCAGGCCAGCAGTTTCTTATGCAAGTCATACTTTCATGTTCACACCACACCCACTAGCAGAGACTAAAATTACACAGTGGTGGTGTTAATGCATAATATAGACCACTCCTTAATTGTTCTCCCCTGATTGCGCTTAAAAATGATTAACGGAAGATGTATCTTTCTACATAAACACAAACATAAATTATATAACACATGATTTGATTTGTTCAGTTTTGCTTGGGCAGACTCTATCTAATGTAATTATATGACATGGGATTGTATTGTTGTGAATGAACTCATGAACTTTGCTATTTAATCAGGACCTATTCACCTTTGCTCAAAAATGACTTGAAATTTACATGCTTCTGCACATTTTCTACCCAAATCCACATCAACCACCATTCACCAAAAAATACTTTTGCATTAATGCTCCTCATTTGCTGTTACTTAATTTCCAGTTATAACCTTTCAAGGTAGGACAAACGTAATTAATTCAAGGTAATGTAAATGTAAACTCGTACTTTTCCAAACTATCAGACGAAATTGAAATTTTTGTGGAAATACATGTTTTGAATTTTGAGAATTTCATAAACATTGTTAATAAACGATATTTGTGCGTGTACAGGTGCTACAAGTTTAAGACGTTGCGTTGGTCAATTTTGTACAAATTTTATATTTGAAGGTCTAAGGCTTATATCACCTACAAATAGAGCTTTCACTGGAATCGAAAATGTATGCTGATGAAATGGCGTTTTACTCTGTTTTGAGCTCTCTATATGTGAAATTCTAAATATATCACTCTAAAGTGCAACCTAGGAGCTATAGAAAAGCCTTTTCCTAATTTAAAAAATAAGGGTATTACGGTTTGTTTACTAGAAAATAGATGTGTATTTTTTTATTTCTTTTAACTTCATCTGATAAACCTTAATAAGTGAAATTTAAGCTGTACGTTTCCAGAGATTACATGAATTTTTATGTGATTCTTTTTAATGTATCCCTACGTAGTCTATAAAAAATATTTGGAATTGAATACCAACATAGTATTGCAGTATTAGACCGATCGACTGCTACATTATCTAAACAAATGGAATATTACGGAGGAACTGGTTTGCATATTGGCACTCCTCCTGTTTGCTTCGAACAGCAAACTAAGAGCTAGTATATTATCAATACATCTCGAGATTAATGACCAAAAAGATTCTTTTAGAAAACTAAGTCGAAGTATTTTCGTTTTCCAAGGCAAAGTTTTATATTTTTTTTTCAGAATCAGTGTAGAAGGCTTGGCATATCGGTTCTCCAGGGAGTAAAGAAAATATGTCTATATGAAACAATTTATTGTCTGAAATGCAAAAAGTATCACATTTTAATGTTTAGAAAACCTAAATAAAACGAAATCCTTAAAAGAAATCATTTTTTGAACTATTTACTAAAGTCGTAAACACGAGTGCTCTTTTTGGCAATAGTCGTGAGTCCATACATGTACATCAAGCACTGAACCCAGAGCTTCTTTTGTTATCTTCTGAAAACTGTTCTTTAGAGAAGATACATACCGCATCGTTCTTATCTGTAGCCACTTGACCAACCACTTCTATATTGTCGTCGTCGTCTGTTGGTACAAAATTTTCTTTTTCTACATGTGATACAGCTCTAATTTTTTCTTGTGTACCTTGATGTTTTATTTTTATTATTCGAACCGTCCATAACCATAAACCTTTACCTTTCCTTTCGCTCCATTTCATTTGCTAGATTTGGCAACAAATTATGATTTGGAACTTGGCGCTTTTCGCGCTCTAGCAGGGATTTTTTTCATAGGTGGAACAAGAGCAATTTCAAATGTAGCGAGAAATTGTTTTGAAAATCTTAGTTTTATTAAAGGTGAAATATTGGGATTTTCTGAACCTTCTGGTTGGAAGCCTGGCGTATCAGCTTCAGGGTCGGGACATTTGAAGCTTGCTCGTTGTGGTTCATATTGGAATGGAAAGTCGGGATATTTCGAGCATTATGCTTGTCGTTTATCTGCATCTGTGTGACTTTCTAATATGCTACAGTTTTTGTGACCTCAATTTTTTCGGAAATATATTCAGAATAAAAAATATTTTTATTAAATGGCCAGATACCTGTAACTTTGAAACTATGCATAATAATTTCTGCATGCTGACATCTGAGGAATGCTTTGCCCAACAATTCTGCTAGATCAAACAGCATAATTTATTCACTATAGTGAGCATTTAGAGCGCTTATATATGTTTCATCTATTGGCTGCAATTCGTGTCTTGATTGGAGTGGAGCAGAGACAATTAAAACATATTTCTGCCTTGTCCAATTGATTAGGATAGATTACGCGAATGCCTCTAGTACCCACCTAAAGTGGGTAGAACTGGAAAGTCTTTAGTTGGCTTAACAATACAATAAAGTGTTAGATCCATTTCGTAAATATATTTGGTTGGACCCATTCGCTTGGACGTACCTCATAATTAGTTTCAGGTAGTGTTCTACGCACTAGCTAAATGTTTCACTTTGTTTTCTGGAGAAAATCAACATCGGCTAAATGTGCTGACTTACTGCACCCATAGGTGCTATCTTTTCAGCAACGACCCTCTTTCCGTTGATGTCGGTGATGCTACGAGCCATGTCCAGCTTCAGTTGGCCCACCCGATAAAATTTAAGTTATTGGTGTGTATTGAAGGTCATTTAAACTAATAGAGGTATAATTATCCACTTTCATTTTGAAAATAACATTTTGAAAATATATTGCACGTAACGTAATTAATTACAACAATTGGAACTGATGAGGACTAAATAAAAAAAAAACGAAATTTGTGGTTTTCAGCTCTATGATATAGCTCATTCTACCACTGAGTAACAGCACCTTTATTTTTAATTACTGCTTTAATTATTCTCGGGAAAGCATTTACTAGATTCCGACACTCCTCTGAAGTGAAATTATCCCAAATGTTCTGGAGCCTTTGCTTGAGTTCTTGCACAGTCCTGGTAGGATTGGCTTGCAACCGCTTGTTCATCACATGCTACAAAGTTTCTATGGGCGAACGGTCCAGACTACTGGAAACCCATTTCAGAAGCGGTATTTCATGGTCTGAAAACCACTTGGATTTTTTGAAAGTATGACATGCAGCGCCGTCTTGTTGAAAGGTAAAGTCATTTCCAGAAAACCTGCTCTCTTCCAAAGTAGAAACAGACTGCTCTAGGATGTGTAAATATTTGTCTGAGTTAACAATGCCATTGATGAGGTGCAATTTTCCAACTCCTCTAGCCGACATTGAATCCCTGTCCATTACCGAAGATGAAAATTTAAGTTTGCGCTTAAGACAATCAGGATGATAAGTTTCATGTTTCTGGCGGATAACTCTGCTCCGGCTATCACCGGCACAAACTTCAAATCGCGACTCGTCATTCCAGTGTACACTATTCCACCTTTCCATATCCCAATTTAGGGCCAATAACGGTTTTTGTTTACCCTTCCCGAAGGGAAAAAATAATTATCATGTGTCCCTTAGGATTGAACTCATGAAACTTACGTTGTAAGTACCAAATCCTAGTTATCTTGCTTTTTTAATGACATGTAGACCTGCAAACACGTCTTCCAACAGCCTCACTCTAGAGTACATTCAATTCTCCGTAGTTAGCACGCCTATTAGACTTAGCAATTTTGACTGAAGCGTCTGTTCATTTAGACTTTTTCACATATCGGGGCTTTTGGGCAGCTGAACCGTTTGATTTGTACAATTTTATAATATTCGAACACTGTATCTGGATAAGCAGAGCAATATTCCAATGTCGCCGGTTGATTTTCCAGATTTGTGTAAATTAATGATAATTGAGCAAAATGTTTCATCAGTTGCCTTTCCTCTGCCCATTATTGACAACAGCTCCATTATCAGCTAACTGTTTTACAATCCAAAAATCTGTCACTGTCATTTTCGTCAAAAAAAGCGTTGTTTCCTTAACCACCTTAATCCTTGTCGTTCGCAATAATGGAATGCAAAAAAACAACTTTTTTGAATATTTTCGATTTTTTACACGCTCCATTGAACCCAGATCTCTCCTTTATTCCTCTAAATAGTATATTTTGTCTTAGCTATTACACGGTAGCTGTTGGTTTTCCTCCTTGAGCGATAAATGCCAACAACACTACAAATTGTGTGTGTGGACCAACTGAATCTGCACGGGGCTCTTATCTGACGCTTTTATTTTCACTCTATAACTTTCGATGTCTTGCTCGGTGATAAATCTGTTTAATTTACATTAAACATTCTATGTGGCTCAAAATTATGTTTTTCGTATTCCGCTTGCAAGTTATTTAACAATTATTGTCTCTATTAAACCTAAAAAATCTGCAAATTAGGTGCTGGTTGATCTGCAAACTGAAAGTAAACTATTATATCGCTTTTAAAAAGGCACCCCCCCCCCCCAACTATAACCCGCGGTTCCATATTGAATGGATGTTTAATACTATTTCTAATTATAAAAGAATAAGCCGTTCTGCACAGATATTTTTTGAAACTGAACCTTATATTTTTTAAATGTAATCCATCAATAGTTTTTCTCTGTATCTATAGTTTAGTATTTACTATATCATTAAGTGGCGGTGCGGTGTATTCTTATATTCTTCAATAACCTTAGCAAAGTAGAACTAGGAACTTCAGAGTTTTAGGTAGTTAGTTTTATGCTCATTTATTCTTTTGTAGCAGCTTTATTTGGCTGATTCAGTATGTCTTTAGCCCATTTATTCGTAAATTTTCACACACAGATTTTCTACTTCAATTTGGTGAACTCATAATCCTGAAAAAAGCAATGAAATAAATTACGGTCCCAATATGAGCACTGAATTCATACTCAATAGACGCAAAAGGTCTATATTCTAAACCAACCATAGTAGATGTAAAATTGATCATAAAATTAAACAAAAGAGATGATGAAAATAAACGCTAATCGCCTCACAATTACAATCTTCCAAGTGAATGATAATTGAATGCCTATGGTAAAATGTATACATAGTGGTTGTGTCTAGCTTATGATTAACCTATAACAAGTGAAATGATGCCGGTTAGAAACACAGAGGGAGAAGAATAGGTATTGTAGTGATAGAATGTACAGAATTTACACTGCAGGTTCTAGAGAAAGACCCTCATAAAACCTGGTACTGATGCTGATCTGCTAGGCTAGAAGATGACACTATTGATGGGTTGCAGAAAGTAGAAACAGTTTGACTGAGTAGAATATTTTGAAGAATTTGATTGTTCGCTATTGGTAAATTCACCTCTAAGATAAAGTCGAATAAGTTTGGTATAGTTAAAACATTTGATTGTTGTGATTTAGTTCATTTAGCCTTAAAGTATATGAAGTCGAAGTGGTTGTCTATTACTACTGATAGCCTTACATTCTTCAATTGAGAGATTACTGAGAATAGTTTAAACTTGGTTAGGTGTTGATGCTATGGTAAAAATTGTTTTACTGTAGCAACAAGTTTACAAAAAAAAATGCATTTATTGAAGTTCTACTTCTTCCTTAGTGTGAGACGTACTATTAGATGCTTCATGAGAACAGATGATGCTTTTTCAGATTAATGTCCTTCAGATTTTGCGATACATTTAGCGAGTGGCAGATGGTAATGAAAATTCATGATCTACTTCTGCCGTCTCGTTCGCTGTATCATTATTCTCGTTTAACAAGTCTGTATTGTCCTGAGTTATAACCTGAATATTTGTCTGATTATCATCTTGACTCAAATATTCAGTACGGTTTCAATGCTTGTCAAAGTCCCAGTGGTGTCTCTTTCCGTAACATGAGGATTCAAAAGCCTCCATATTTCTATTTTTTAGAAGCGGATACAACACCGCAATTTATAGTTTTTATCCTTTTTAGAGCTGTTGACATGCATCCCTTAGTAATAAGTGTATAATAAACGAACTACAGTTAATCTGCTTACCTGTTGGTAACCGCCAATGTATGTGAATATTGACATCATATTTGAATTTCTCAAAAGGTTTACGTGATGTTGATCATACGTTCCTCGATGGTGACGTTATGCAAATAAAATTCTCTAGAATCTAGGTGTGAACATGTAGTTTTGTTGCATATAATGTTTGTTTAGCAAATTTTGATATAATGATTTTTTCGAATTTCTCCCAATCATGAAGGGCAATTTTGACTTGTTTGCAAAATTCGATAAAATTTTTACCTAAAATTAAATTTCGGGATTCTGTGATCCGGACTTCGGCATTGGAAAGGATGTTTCAAAAATCCGTTTGCTATCTGTGGTCTGTGTTTAACTGGGCGAAACCATAAATTGTCTGGTTGCAATAAATGATTGTATCTGCACAGTGGTCGACCGCAGATTAGTAATAACACACGTGCGCTATACACGTTTACACTCAAACTCTGCGGAAGGTAGCGGAAGACCACCTCATATAGCAGATTTTACAAGATAATGTGTAGAAAGTGTAAATCGAATTAAAAATGTCGCACTTACAATAAATCTCTTACAGCTGAATTAAACATTAGATTTATAGCTTTATAATATTTTGAAATTTTGCAGTTTTGTTTCAGAATTTTCAGACTGGGCGGGTACTTTAGTAGTTAAGATTTACCCTTCTTTTTTTATACCTCCAGTTATCTGATTTTTACTGTGAAATATAGATCTTTCTCTGTCAAAACGATCTGTAAGTTAACAGTTTTTGAAATTAGTTACAGCTGGGAAGCATGTTCAAATAAAAGCGCCGCCGACGCCTCGCCATCCTACAGCCCAAGCGAAGTCGAATTCTCTATGGCCTCGTTGCAACTCTTTTATGTGTCTAGCAATTAGATAGTCCGAGACTGATGTTTTAGAATTCCGTCCCTGTAAGCATCTAGAACTAGTCCCTGGTGTCCCCGTGTGTTTATGTTTTGCACGTGAGTTTACCGAAGCGTTGGAATTGGGTTCGATTACAGCTTAGGCATGTTTTTTTCAAAATGAAATGTGTTTGAATTAACATTCATATCAGCAACTGTGAAAACAATGGCACGTTACACCTTTACGCCTTCACAAGCTCTTTTATGAATTTAACTTTATACTCTTATGGGGGATTTTTTTTTCATTCAGGCGCTCATTAAACGCTAGACTTCGTAAAATAGACGGCGAAATAGAGTGGCTACGCTTTGTACTTTTTCTATTAATTGTATATCTCTGAGCAGCCAAGGGGACCAGATGGGTTGTACGAATTTCCAAACGGGCGAATATACCTGACATAAATTTTATTATGTTTTACTTATTGCCATTAACAGTAGGAAAATATTAGACACTGATTCAAAAGTTTTTTGAATCCTGCTTGAGTAACTAATTATATGAGTCAAACAATGTTTTCCAATTACTAAAGAATCGAAAGAAGGTTAAAATGACTCAGGCCAGCTCAGTTTAATGTACCTAGAGTTGTAAATTTTATGGTGAAATATATTGTAGTAAAAGACAATTTGAAGATTTGTTACAGGTGAAACCTATTTACTGCTTGTAGCTACAGTTGGGAAGGGCGAGGGCTTAAGCTGAAAATGCAG